>LUCG01053294.1:0-15802 GCA_001633085.1 Carthamus tinctorius | reverse complement strand
CTCTCGGCTGTCCTCACGTTCACAACCAAAAAGTGGTTCACATTTGAACCCACCCCTAGTTAATTACATATAAATTTTATTAAGGGTTATTGTTCGAATATTGCATATACAAACACCCAAATTAGTTAAACATGATTGATACAAACTACAAAGACAACAAATGAAGGCATCGATAAACCTTGTCAAGATTAGTCGGGACAAAGCCTCAGATACCCTTAAATAAAATGAAGGCACCGGCATTTTCTTGCTGTACATTGATGTTGAAAATGCCAAAAATATCCACAACAATGAATTATGGGATAAGAATGTTTACCGTTTTTTTAATCAAGAGTATATGCACCTCACCAAAAAAGGAAGCTAAAAATAGGGTAGATCTTAATTACATGCACCTCCGTGGATCAACATTGTATGTTGTCAAAGGTATACAAATATATATAAAGAAGTTAACTTTGAACCTTTTAAGTAATTATTTTATGTCTCAATTAACAAATGCATTTGATTTTTGTATTCTTCTTCTAAGACACAAGGAAAAATGCTCATATGAAAGTTGCATTGGCACACCCAGATCGAAGGCTCGCCTCTTTGGTGAAGGAGACAAAAACCATCTCCAAGGAACTCGATGAATATCCCGTGTTCACAACTAAGGGTGATATATATAATGTATGTTGAAGGATACGCAGTATATCTTTGATGGACCATCGTCCCAATTATCAACTTATATGCAGTCGACCATGACAAAACCACNGGGGGGGGGGGAGGACCCCAGTCACAAAGTCAAAAATCTAACTTTTAATTTAAGGTTAAACAATATTTTCTTTTAATTTCTATGATAGCTCCCCCAAATTAATTTTCTTATGTGACCCCATTAACCAAAAAAAGTACTTCGAATTCAACCAAAAAACCCATAAATCTCTCGGAATCAACCAAAAAAACCGAAAGTCCTTCAAAATCGAAAAAAACTTAGAAATTCTTTAAATTCAATTAAAAAAATTAAAAATCTCACGAAACAATGGAATTAGACTAAAAGTGCCCCACTTATGAACTTCCTGGATCCATATGATGGTCAAGCATTTCAATTCCACGATGCAACAGAACTATAACAACCACTAGATAATGCTTGACTCTATCATGACGATGGTGTCTAATATTACCTTCCTACCACTTTCAGAATCTAGCCCATATCGGCACTCACACGATGAATCGATGACTGCAACAAAGATGACTAGAATTCTCCTCTTGTCCTCCACTTCAACCACCACCTTGGTTTGATGGAAATGGTGACATGCAAATAAGTAGACAACTATCAATATGTATTTAGACATTATTACTTCGAGTGTCTACGTCGTGTATTTTTGTGGACTTAGGTTCATGTGAGACCAAGCCGTTTCCATGAGATTAGCAACAGCTTTACACATGAAACTTCATAGCAAATACTATGAAGGTAAAAAATTTGAACATTCACAGTGAAAATGCTGTAAAGGTAAAAAAAAATTTAGAACCTTCACAATCAAAAACATCGTTAACAAAACATTTACAGTGTTTTCACTATGAAGGTTTGAATTTTTTTTACCTTCNTACAAAAACAGACACACACACACACACACACACACACAGATATATATATATAGGCTAAGTCTGAATAGTGCTGTTGAGATTTGGAGATAATGTTGCTAGTCATTAGAGTTAGTACTGCTAGATCAAGTTAATACTGCTGATGATAAGAAGATACTGCTAGAGGAAGTTAATGCTGCTGATGCCGATAAGGAAGTTTTTGTTACTTGATGCGAAAGAAAAGCTTGTGGAGATAATTATGCACTTGATGCTAAAGATCTATATTGTTTTCATAGTTATCTTGTAATATGTATTGTATATATATATATAATCTAGTTGTAATAAGTTTTTCTTCTTCATATTGTTTAGCTTTTTAACCTCAAGATTCTTAGTGATCCTTTCATTAGAGAAGTTTTGAACGTCTGTTTAGTCTGTTCAACATATTGGAGTTTTGGTTTGTAATCATTCAAGTTTAATCAAAAGGCTTGTGATTTCATTTATACACTGTTTCATTGTTTTTCTTGTTAAAGTGTTATTCCGCAAACTTTTTTAACAAAATTCTGGTTGTGTTTAAAATTCTAGTTTGAATTTTGATCCTGACAATATACAGGGTCAGGTTCAAATGAAAAACTCATTTTTCATTGCGAACTTAAGGACAACCGAGACCCCGCCACGTGGCATATTCACTTTGAATAATCATGTACTATTCAAAGTGAATAACATAACATTTAGTGTTATTCATAGTGAATAATACTGAATAACACAACGTGTTGTATTATTCACTCTTAATAACACTGCATGTTGTGTTATTCACTCTGATTAATACATGATTATTCAAAGTGAATATGCCCCGTAGCATGCTCTAGGTTGTCCTCACGTTCGTAATGAAATTTGAGTTCGCAGCCAAACTTTCGTATATATATATATATATATATATTGGTGTGGTCCGAGGAAAATTTTGAGTCTGATACCGTTGAATACTTGGATATTTTTGACGGGTCGTGTAAATCTTTTTCCAAATATGATATTTCGACTTATGACTGGGTTACACGAAATTCAAATTATGTGGATTATCCGAAAAAAGAACAATCTCTTATTAGAGCACCGAAGAGAGATCCATAACTAGGGTTTATGAGTTGTTTTGTTTTCTAATTGATTATCAACAAAGAGAATAACAAGCTAGTTATGCTTAGTCAACCCCCCAAAATCGTGACTTATGGTATAATTAGTAAAGTATATAGAGAATATTTAGCAAAAACAGAAGATATTCCAAAATTCGCACAAGCTTGTGACGCGATCCCTCAACCTCGTTTCACGAGTGGCCCTCTGGAACAATCCTTCTATTCATCAATCGAAGCTCACTTCGTAAGCACACAACCTTGAGATCGTGAGGTTCGACATAGGGTTTACTCGCGTCACGAGCCCCCACTTTCGTGTCGCGAAACTTTCTCTAGATGTCGACCATTTTTGGTTATCAAATATAGCGTATCGAGCCACATAGCTCGCTACGCGAGCTATGCTCTATCGAATTACCACCAAAAGACAACACACTCGCGACACGAGCCACTAGCTCGCAGCTCGAGACATTCCTTAAACCAAATTGAGTTCAAACTTCGTTTTGTATACAAGCGTGCACTCCGCACATCCTAACGTAATCAAAACTCCATTTGGCTCCATTGATAATCCACACGTCGCATTACATTAAAATGATCCTGATGACACTAAAATCACCAACAATCCTCCCCCATTTTAGTGTAACCATGGACATATACAAACAAGAATTTAAAACAACCAAACTTATGCATACATGAGAATATTCAAACGATTGAATTTCCATGTGACTACATTACACATTCCAAACCCTCGAGAATCGGGGTGTTCTAAGAATTGAACTCTTCAACCCATTTAAATGCATGAAGATAACGTACACATAAGTTCAAATAAAACCACTAAATTACAAAAACCTAACACAATTTTAAAGTCGTTTGTCCCAATCCATTCATGGTCGTACAAAAGGCAAGTCCCAACTTTCCGAAGCGCGGATACACTTCACGACCATATAGGTAATTTCTTTCCTCATGTACCTGCTTTCATTTTAGCAAAGGAATTATTGAGAACAAGTCAGTCGCCTACTACAGGAACCGAACACACTAACCCTAGGCTGAAATAAGTGTGTGTTTCATTTCTCAAGTGTTAGCTTTTCTCATTGAATTCAACTTCTAATGTCATACTAGCAGGGAATTGGGTATCTCGCCATTAAGAAATTAAATGTAATTTAAACCCATCCCAATCACAGACTTGTGCACTAAGTCCCTGGCCAGACTCTTTGTCAGATGATCTGCCAAATTTTGTTGCAATTTCATAAACTCTACCAAAATTACACCATTCAAGATTAGGTCCCTAATCATAATGTGTCTGACACCCAAGTTTTTAGACTTTCCATTGTACACCTGGCTATAAGCCTTTGCCAAAGTGGCAGCACTATCACAATGAATAAATATATGTACAATCGGTTTTGACTACAATGGAATCCCATAAACCAAATCTCTTAGCCCTCAGCCTCTTAGAAGCCCAAGAAATAGCACCTCAACCTCAGTCTCTTCACCGTTTGTAGCTAACACAACAAACTCTGATTCCATCGTTGGGTTTGTAATACATGCCTGTTTCTTAGATGCCCAAGAAATAGCACCTCCACCAAGTAAGAATACCCATCCAGTTGCTGAAGATTGATCTTCCACAACATCGGTTATCTAACTTGCATCAGAATCCCTTCTAAAATCGAATGATACCCTAAATAACACAAACCATAATCCATGGTTCCCTTCAAGTACTTAAACACTCTCTGAATAACTTGCCAGTGTTGAGTACTAGGATTACTAGTGTACCGACTCAACCTCCCAACCGCATACACGATGTTTGGGCGGGTACTCGTCATAGCATACATTAGGCAACCAATGAGCAGAGAGTATTCCAGCTGTGACACAACCATGCCTTTATTCGGCATTAACTTTACACTAGGATCGGAGTACTTACAGGAGAACAATCACTACAATTGAACTTCTTGAGAATTTTCTCAACATAATGTGATTACGTTAAAGTAGTCCCTTTGTTAACCTATTTAATCCTAATACCGAGAATTACATCCGCCTCCCCCAAGTCTTTCATAGAAAACTTTGAAGACAACAAACTTTTAGTTTCATCAACTTGAAGTTGATTAATGCCGAAAATCAGCATGAATCAAACCTACTATAAACACATTTGTTAAATTGGTTCAACTTGAAACCACTTGACAAAATGACTTCATCAAACTTTTGATGACATTGTTTTGGTGCGTGTTTCAGCCCATACAACGATTTAACAAGCTTACATACCTTATACTCATTACCGAACATAACAAAACCTTCCGGTTTGTTCATTTAAACTTTTTCATCAAGCATTATGTATTATTCACTCTGAACAATAATGAATTTTGTGTTATTCACTCTAAATAATAGTGAATATGTCACGTGGGCCGCTCTCGACTGTNATTCGGGAAATTTAAAAAGGAAGCCATATATATATATATATCCCGATAATAACCTTGAATCAACCAAGAAATGGTAAAGGAGAAGAAGAATGGTGGGAAGAAGTGAGGGAAAATCTCTAAATATCGGATTTTTAGGGATGGAAGGACCTCTTGCCTACGACCTTATATCTCACAGCAAGTCGCACATGCTGTTAATACATGCATTGCATACAGAGACTACCACGACTTGCGCCACGACCCTAGTTCGTGCGCCAGGTCGCATAACTCACCATTTCTCGCATTCTTTCGCTTTTTTATGCACGATTCGATTCTCACTATTGGAATTATATCGTATCGTATATTCCGGTATTTTTGGCCACTGATTACTGAGGATCTTTTATTTTATTTTGTTGATTTCTTCTTTCCTTTGTTTGCTAGCCTTTCCTTATTTCTAGCTTTTCCTCCTGTATTTATTTCAACCATTGGTTTAGAATGAATGATTAAGTGAGAGAGTTTTAATCTCTCTCTTTACCAATTTCTTCACTCACTAATTGCACTATGATCCATACATAAAACCTAATGAAGGTTAAGTGTTAAAAAGTTAAAATGACTTCCGAAGATTATAAAAATAACTAGGTAGAAATGCCCGCGCGTTGCTGCGGGTTACGATGGGAAGTTTGAATCATGCCACATGTTTGAGAAACACTAAGACCATATATTTAAGCATGACCAATTAGAAAAACAAAACATTGTGTGTCCGCTGGCAAATTAGTTGTTCTAGTTACAAAATAGGGGTTACAAAATAAGGTTTGATATTAGCCAATGAGGTTCATGCGTCACCATTGCCTTGCGGTAAACTTCCATTTGGTGGTCATGCTATGCACTCGACCTGTATGCAAATGTGTATATGTTAAGTGAAATAAGTTCTAAGTTGATACTATGTATCTAAAGATGGTTATCATGTGAGAGTAAGTGTTTTTGTTACCTTCTAGTCGTTTCCATGGCGGGTGCTTCTTTTGACATTGCGATCATCGACATCGTCTTGGGAGCTTCTTTTAGAGGATATGTTAGTTTCAGCAGCTGGTGTAGCATCATCAAAGACTCGATCCATGACAAAGTCTATGGCCCCAGGTTTGCTTGATTTGTTGTATCGCATTTGGAATATTTTTGTGGCACCTACCAGGGAAGTCAATGGTGCTGGCAGCATTTCTGGATCAGTGTAGCCGTGTTGCTCAACCATGGTTTTGCATTGTGTGTGAATCATTGAGTTTACGGCATTGTCAAAGAAGAGCGATTTGACTTCTGCAGTGTCGTCTCGTATGTATGATGTGAGAAGATACCTGTTTGCTTTTTTGTCAGGGACATTCATTTTAAATTCAATAAGGTTACTTACATATGAAAGACTTAGTGGTGCTTACAGGTACTTGGGTACTGTTGGTTGGTGGTCACTGCATGCGAGTGCGGTTCCCCTTGGTTGAAGTTTCTTTCGGCATTCACTACATGCTATGTAGAACCAGCCCTTTTGTTCTTCTATTCTTGCGATGTGGGCTTTGCATGTGAATTGTACACCCTGTGAAGTATATATGGGAGTAGTTAGTTAATGGAACATTATCTATATATGTATATGTGTATATAATATGCGTGCGCGATGTAAATGCATACCAAATATCTGGTGGGATTTTGATCCAACAATTGAGCTATTGTGAATCTGTTTCTTTGTTTTTCTTTTTCCACGCATTCAAATTTTGTGTGGTGTACTTGAAGTGCCGGTGTAGCCCTGATTTGGCTTGTGAATCTGCTTCTGAACCTACAATGTTTTGTTGATAAGTTAGTTATTGTGTGGATGGATGTGTATCATAGGAGGTGAAAATAAATTGGAAAAGGGATTACTCTTTCAGCATTGCGTGAGCCTCATCTATTTCAGGGTTAAGGTAGAAGTGTGATGCAGCAGTGCCAGTCAACTGCAGTTTTTCTTTGAATGCACAACGTTTAAATATGAAATTAGTTCAACCATATATACATACATAGATAACGTACATACATTCATCCATATACGAATAGATAACGTACAAGTTCATAGACGAATATTTAAGTACAGATAAAAAAAAGGAAGAACTTATCAGGAGGTTGTATAGGTTTGTTATTGTCATGTTTTTTACATATAGAAAGAAAATCCACCATAGAACACAAAAAACTTAATTTCTATACTTCCAGATAATTTATCAAACATATCATGCATCTTCAATTACATACCAAAACACCCACAAATTATTTATATTAAAATATAGACACACCAAGGTAATATATAATACATTTATTATTTATTGTACGTAATTAACATATCTTTGAATCCAAATTATTTATCACAAAGGAACTACATGCTTATGTCATAGCTAAATTCTACATATAAGCAAGAGCTAAAAAGGAAAAAAACTATTATTTTGGTTTTCTAATCCTGCCACCAAAATGATCAACATTTCGCAGAAGGTGTTTATTCTCTTTTAGAAAAATTCAAGAAGTATAAAATTAACCACAAGGCTTGTGGCGTAGCGGTAAGGCCTGTGGGGAATGTGGATGGTATCCCATTCACCCCAGGTTCGAATCCCCTCGTGCGCATCTTGTGGCCAGGCTTAGTCTCAGACGGCCGAATTTTCAGTTTCTGTTCTAAATTGCCAAGGATGTAGTCTAGGCAAAGCCTAGATGAACCTTATCCAAAAAAAGAAGTATAAAATTTTCTAATTTCATATTTTATTTTATCTTTTCGATTAATAAGTAATGATATGTAGGGTAAATTAGAGGCATAGGCCATATGCGAAACAGAATTAGAGGCATTGAGTCATAAGAGTGTTTTGTACCATGATATTTGGTTACTTTCATTGAAGTAACTGCAACGATTGTTGGAGACTCTAGACCAGTGGCAGCCTTTGTGTGCAGTCTGCGTGCAGTGTCATCCCAAAAAGTTGCCTCAATGATATTTCCACTGTAAGCAATAAGAGATACATGTTTAATATGATAAAAAATAAATTACTGAGTTTTTGTGTTTAAGAATAACAGGAACCTCAGGTCTTCAAGCCTCATTTTTATTATTGTTGCCCCTTTGCGGATGAGTAAATCTGATATGTGATCTATCTGTCCAATGTAATCTGAAATTAAATACAACTAAGTGTCAATATAGAGAAGTATATGAGATGGTAATTTGTTGTGTGAAAATTAAGTACAACTAAATACCGGTTAATATATCGTGTTTATCCGTTTTTTCGGACAACTGATCATATGGACTGAACTTAAAGTAGTACAAAGGGAAGCCAGTGTCGGGAATTTCTTCAAATCTTGCAGCTTTTCCGACTTTAATGCTTGTTTTGTGCGGGACAATAACCATGTATGTTCGAGGCTTTTCGCATATGAAGTTTGTTACACGATAGCAACTTCCTACTTTGATTAGACTCTGAAAGTGGTTTTTGTCATTCAAGTTTGCATAAGCCTGAATTGCATTTCCCTACAAAAGAAAAAAGTTGCATATAAGTAGTGGAGTAACAGGTATGAATATAATTGTCCATGTAAATTAATCGGTCTGTATATATTGGAAAGGTTTTTGTTTAAAAAAGATTTTTTACAAATGGAACGCACATGTTTTTTGATTGAGAGGGTTGGCAAAACCCCCTTAAAAGCTTACTGAATTGGTCACTTTCCATATCATTAAACCACTATTCATGCACAATTGACCAAATAACTATAAGTTTTATTAAGCTTCTAACAAACAGACCCTAACTTTCTGGAATTGGTGTTTTTTTATAACCCAACAATATTACATTCTGCCATATGTGGAATTTATATTTATTACAAAAACTCAAAAAATTAACCAAACGGATGACCATAATTCAATAAATAACATTGATCATTACATTTCATTTTGATTTTCAATTTACACCTTGGATCAAAGAACATTAGAACCCAACAACTTCAAGTTCCGTTGTTTTTCTAATTATTATTATGAATACATGGAATTTGTATTTTTAAAATTTCTTTTGAATTACATGAATTAGTTGTCTATGTACAATAGTGACGTTCTAATATTTTTAAAGAGTCTATTATAACAAAAACTTTTACTTACTCTACAAAATAAGAGAACATATTACTTTTGTTCGAATGAATTACTTTTGTCTTCTTATAGAAATTAGAAAGGCGCTCATTTGAGATATAGTTATACATTCATTGATGAAAGGCCAAACAATATGAAGTTAGATCCCAAAACTTTATGGGCCCTGTTCAAAATCACACATTTAACATGTTAAAGAACGGCATGGGGAGCCGAGTTGCTCATGAGCTACTCGGGATCGACTTGTTAAAATTGAGTTCAAGCTTTGTTAAAAGTTGCTCATGAACAATGTCTTTTACAGAAAATAGTGAAAATCAAAGGGAAATGAAAAATATATATGTTATAAGTTTGTGATATTACCTGTCTATCTATGAGTAGGAAGCAACATTCACCTCTTTTTCTGTATGGTATCCAACTTCTAAGTACTTTGATGTCGATTGGTCGATCTCCGTCTCCGGGTTTAAGGTCTGCTGTTTGTGCTATCTGTACAGACATGTTCCTACAAAAAGGACATAAGAAATTAATGATGGTGATAAAATCAAGCAACTATAGTATATGATATGATGTTTTAGCTAATAAAATGTACTAAATATCTACAACTATCATGTTTGCATTGTGATCAACCTTTGATATTTCTATTTTTTTTAAGATATCCGAATATACAATGTTTTTTGTTGACGTAAGATGTTGTCCCTCTTCATTTGTGATGAGTATTCTCAGACCGGTGGGAGATGTTGCCCTTGACAATGCTACATATAGTTGTCCATGACTAAATACCGGCTCGGGAAGGTAAATTCCTATCTTTTTGAGCGATTGACCTTGACTTTTGTTGATTGTCATTGCATAACAAACTTTAATTTGGGAATTGTTTTCTTTTGAATACAAACGGTAATTGTTTGTCATTGTGGTTTAGTGTAATTCTGGGTATGTAGACTTTATGACCAATCTGTGTTCCAGTGATGACTTTCGCCTCTACGATTCGTGGTAGTAACTGCGTAACAATCATTTTGGTTCCATTGCACAACCCAGCCATCTGATTTATGTTACGAAGTAACATAATTGGCGCGCCAACTTTCAGCTCAAGGTGATGCTTCGGAAACCCGTTAAAGTTGAGGAGATTGAGATACTCAGGCGGGTAAAGAATTTCTGTGTCACCTTTCTCATTTGCATGCGGGATTACCGAATCAACACTTAAATAAACGCTCTTTTGTCCAGGCAGCATGTCGAGTATTAAGTCATTAATTTCATCTGCCGTATTATTTTTAGGACAAATAATTGCTCTGTCGCACAAGATGGAGGCAGTTGGGTTTCGAAGTGCGTCATCGTTGTAAATGAACCGAACTAATTGCATGAGTGATTCGCTATGTTCCGGTATCATGTACTCATTCAGAATCTGAACCCATTTGGTGTCTGTGGGATCATTTTCATCACTTGTACCAATCCGACCATCCCCTATTTCTAATAACCATGATGAGAATTCTGAAACCTTTTCTTTTTCCTCTGAGGGGAGATTTGGTCGATGAAGCCTCATATTTTGAGAGAGCTTGTGTATGCTGAAGTGCTTCCACAACGATGATTCAACTATAGATGACGCTATGATATCCTTTTTTGTACCCTTAGGATTTATTGGCAAAGTTTGTCTAAAGTCACCGCCCAACAAAACTGACTTTCCGCCAAAAGGATGAGCTGGCTCATTCAGTATATCTCTGAGTGTCTTGTCCAGCGCTTCAAAACATTTTCGATCATTCATAGGTGCTTCGTCCCAAATGATTAGCGAGGTTTCAATGAGCAGTTGTGCTAGTTGTGTATTTTTCTTAACATGACACACTGATTCGTTTGTGATATCCAAGGGAATTTTGAATCGAGAATGTGTTGTTCGCCCAGATGGTAGTAAAAGCGATGCTATTCCAGAAGACGCTACAGCTAAAACAATTTTTCCTGCAGCACGCAAAGCAAAAGTTATGGTGGTCCAAAGGAATGTCTTGCCGGTACCACCATGCCCGTAGACGAATATAAGCTCTTGTTTATCTTCCGAAGAAGCCTTCATTATCGAGTCGTATACTCTTTGTTGTTCGGTGTTTAAATTCAGCTGCAAGGCTTTATGTTCTTCTGCGAGCTTGATTCTATCATAGTTTTTTTCTTCCATCAGCAATCTATTTTGCAAATTTGTGAGCATATGTGCTGGAGGCATGGGCAATCCGAATTCAGAGAGTGATGAAGAACTGGAATTTGAATTCAGCAAAATTTCTAATTCATACAAAAGATGATGTTGCAAATCTTCATCATTAAGATATAACGTTGTAACACTTGAAGTTTGTGCTGCTTTTTGCGTTATGTCGTCGCTCATTTGATGCCAATGCCTTGCCCATAAATCAATAGGATTTGAAACCTCACAAAATAGAAGCATATGAACAAATAGCGATCTAAGCTCCCCTGCGGATGCTAAAATAAAAGCTTCTTCAAATGCGTATGTCCATTCCTTGTCATCACCAAGGAGTCCCAATCTCTCGCATGCTAGACGATATGTTAGAAACTCGGTATCGCCTACCTTTTTTATTTCGGAAAATGTTCGACATCCTACTTGATGACTTAAAAGCATCCTTAAGTAGAAAAGCTCGCCACTCGCTGGATGAATATAGATCAATCTTCCTATGGCAGGTGTTCTGTTTGTGGTCCTTCGACTCCATTCTTTTGCTTGTGCTATCCATTTGTATTCTGACAGGTAGTCGAGGTATGTGAGATGGCGACCACTGCTGTCAATTTCATTGTTATGCAACCATTGTGTCAACGTTGTTTTTTTTGCCATAGGATTGTTAGCAATGCTTTGTAATGGTTGTTTCTTCTTGAATGTTATTTTTTGGTTTTTCTCCAAATGTACGACAAGGACTTGCACTGCTGGTTCCCTACTGTGAATGTCAAAGTTGAATATTCTCCACGCAGCTTCATGGAGGCAAACGAATCTAGCGTCTACAAAGTTTTGAATTTCATTGATTTATGTCATTTTGCTGGTCGTTGCATTCGTACTTTCATCAACACATCTTGTAATTTTTGCTTTAATACGATCAGCTCCTTTAGATATGTATTTGAACAAATACTTTATCATCATATTCCAACCGCGATACTCTACATTAATATGAGCATGAAAGACAGAACACAGATTGTGATTGTATGGAACAACGTATGAGTTATCTAATTGTATGTTGCTTTTTTTTGTAGAGGTCCCATCATCTCTTCTTCTGTAATGAACATAGTCGTCTTTATCGAATCGTGTCACAGGTTCGTACTGTTTTGGGAAGTGCTTAGAGCAAGTCCCATTAACCATGCATGGTGAACTTCTTCTTGCATGACCGCAAGGTCCATGCATCATAAGTTCAGTGACAATCTTGTGAAGATCAGGATAATTTTTAGGATCAGGAATTTCTGCTGATATAACGTTGTCGACTTGTTCCGGAGATGTGATCTTGTACGGCTTTGTCACCCATAAAAGTGTGTGACAATGAGGAAGGCCTCTTTTTTGAAACTCTATTGTGTAGAGGTCTGCAAAGATTAACATTTAAAAAATAAAGATGTGCAAGAAGTTAGGTACAATAATTTTTTTTATTGGAATAGAAAAGAGAGAATTGTCAGTACGTGCTGCTACTTCTTCAAATGGCTTTTCGTTCTTCAAGTAGCTGATAAAATCTTGTACTTTCATTTCGAAGACTCTCGCAATAATGTCTGCTCTATCTTCACACTTCATGTTTGAGGATTTTTCGAAGAATCTTTTAAGCTCAGGCCATTTCACATTGCAAGTGAATGTTATGAAATACTGTGGATTGTCATGCACTCTGCATATAGCGAGAGCATCCTGGTAGTGCTTGTACATGTATCTTGGACCGCCGGTAAAAGACGGTGGCAATATTGTCTTTTTTCCAACATCGTGCCCATTAATATCTCCTTTCAGCAATGCATCATGAATGCCCTGTAGATATTCACTTCGTAGTAGATCTTGAATCGACTCGATGTAATCTAATCTATTTTGCTCAATAGATATGTATGCGCTCACTAAATATTGTTGAAATAACCTCCCCCCTTGCAATAGCAAAGCTTCTATGTCAAGACGATCATGAAGCTGGTAGCTATAAAACATGTTCATGGTAAGCTGCTTGTCTCCTCTGTGGTTATCATTAGTTAATTTCAACTCAGGTGACCATCCATGCTCACCAAAGATAAACAGTAACGGGAATTGCAATGCCATATACAATGGATGTAACTTATTGATCCTCTGAGGAACACTATCTTTGAAGTGGACAACAATATCGAAATCGTTCTTACTTTTAGATCCGCTATCATAGACGATTGCCCCAAGTGTTCCTGAAGTTGGCGTATCATAGCATTGTCGATTTCCATTATTGTATAACCTAATGTTGAACTCGGGAGTGCCTTTATTCATGAACATGTCTCTTGCAGTTCTAAAGATCTTCACCAATTCATTATATCGATCAAGCAGTTGTATAAGAGATTCTACGACTTCTCGTTTCAAGGGGCTATCTTCATTTTGACGAAAATGACTGAGTCTGTTATGCACTTCATTTTGCGTATCATATATGTACATTTGCAGAAATCTCGGGTTTTGATCTTCTGGTGGGCATAAAGAACCCATCCAATGAGAAATTTGGCCAACAACTTTGAATACATATGGACCATAACCGTCATTGACAGAATCGTCTATTTTGGCCCCGAAAGAAGTCATTGAAAACATCTGGTTGTATGCACGAATATTTTCCATAAAGTGGCTACTTTCCAATAGATCTTTGATGGGTTTTGGGGGCTCTCTTGGAAGAGGTAGTTTGACACGTCCCCCTCTACAACATCGGTTATATTTTACTACCGAACTGAAAGCATGTGCTTTTAGGCGCTCTGCATACCAGAAGTGTGCCTTGCAATATTCACAAACCTGGTCGCAATCTCCTAAATCTAGGTACCTTGAAGATGACACTGTAAAAATATCAAAAATTTCATGAAGAGGATGAAATAACAATAGTGTCAATAGTAGCAAAGTTGTTCTCGTGTAACGCACTTGATGAAGACGATTCGGCACTATATGTATTTGCAACATTCGGACCCGTTTGTGGAGCTTGCTTTGAAGAGGAGGATGACTCGATGAGCTCATAATCATTTACAATAGCAGCCTGTCTATTGCCTAGCATGCAAGCGCGTTTGCGAGATTGCATTAGGGATTGAACAGGGTTCTCATTAACACTTAAGGGGTCTGGAATCTGGTTGTTTGAGTAGTTTCTTTTTTTCTTTTCTTTATTAGATTGCATACTTATAAATAGAAATAGGATGTAAAAACATTAGTTTTGTAAAGAACGAAAACAACACGTATACATGAAGTTCGAACACAACAGAAACGGGTCACAACATGCATGCAATAAAACAATTTAGTCAGCATAAGAAAAATAAAGCATTTTGTTTTAAGATGGAATATTACATGTACCTGGATGTATGAAATGGATTTGAGCAACAATAATGAACCTGAACAAAAGCAATTACCGATCATGGATTGCTTAAACCTACAATAGTTTTTGTTATTGGATTACAAATTCATACACATAAGCAAAAAATAACAAACTTATGGTTGATCAATTAGGAGCTGAAGATAATATAATTAGAAAACGAAACAAAATTATGGCTGATCAATTAGGAGCTGATGACAATATAGTTAGAAGCCTTAAACATTACATACAATTAACAACCAAGTCACTCATTCAACAACAATTATAAAACATACAATTACGAAAGAACGTGTTTGGTAAAAATTAGCTTATAAGTTAGTATATGTTTGGATGGACCATAAGTTAGCTTATTGAAATGCTAGCTAGAGTAGCATTTCAAAATCTTTTTTGTAGTTTTATCCTCATAAGTTAGTTTTTGTCAAACATAATTGTTCACCAGCTAACTTATCAGCTATTGCTGATTTGCTAAACACAACCAAAGTCTATTCTGGATTTACATTTAAAATATAGTATTAGGATATGTTGAAAAATAAATTTTGTTGTTGTGATACATGCTGTAGTTTCCCATTTCCAAATCTGTGAACACTTATAGGTGCATGTCATTTTCTTTACTATGTCCTTTCATTACTTCTACTTCTTTTAGTTTGAGAATCAGAATATCACCTTTCACTTCCCTCAAATCATCAACTTTTCATTAAAGGTAAAATCTGGAAAGATATATGGAGACGTTATCTTTATTTTAAGAGACAACACTAAAAAAACCAAACCATATAAACACAGTATATTTCACCCAAATGTAAATTCTAGAAAAGATATATCTAAACCATACCGTTGTCTTAAGAAACGATAAATAGTAATTCAATTGTCCAAAGTATATGCTAATTACCGGATTGAAATGTAAGCAAAAGTAAAAAGTTTATGCATGTAATTTGCTATTCTTAGGCCTATATAGTGTTCTTTTTGACTATTTTCCACTCCCACTACTCTGTCATAGACTCCCCTGCTTTCACTATTTTATAAAGTTGGCAAATTAAGGGGAAAAATTCCTTCTATCTTACTCAATTCAAACTCTCTCTCTCTCTCTCTATATATATATATATATATATATATAGAGAGAGAGAGAGAGAGGGGAAAGTTCAAATGTGAACCACT
>LUCG01053292.1:0-11736 GCA_001633085.1 Carthamus tinctorius | reverse complement strand
GAGTACCACATCCCGTATCAAGGACCCAAGAGTTAGAAACCAAAGTACTATAGAGTTCAATCATAAAAATACCTAAGGTGTCACACCATTTGGCCTTGTTTATTTTTACGTTCTCCAAATATTTGAGCAACTTCTCTTCCAATGGCCTTTTTCTTGACAGTAAGAGCATATGGCCTCTTTAGGGTCACTTATAGGTGGTATGTCAGAAGATTCAGCTTTTCTCTTAAGGCCTTGGTTGCGAGGAACAACTTTAGTCTTTTCCCGCCCTTTGGGATGAGAAACTTTCTTCTTCTTACATCCACCTTCCCTAATGGCTAGGACGGGAGCAGTTGATTGAGCACTTTGGGTCTTACCCATACTTGCTTCTGCAGATCTCAACATGTCATGGAGCTCCATCAAGGTCTTGTCCATATTGTTCATATTGATGTTCACTATGAACTGTTTATATGCCCCACTAAGAGAGTTCATCATCATGTCAATGGCAAGCTTTCTTAGGAAATGGACACCTAGATTACCTAACTTGTCAATGTACGCTTTCATCCTTTGCAGGAGCACATATAGGGGAACCTTCGTATTTCTTACATTCCATAAGCGATTTTACTACTTGGAACCTTTCTTGCCTCGTTTGCTCCTGAAACATTTCACGGAGCTGCTCATTTATTTCAAATGCCCCCATTTTCTCGAAGATCTTTTGAAGTTCAGAAGACATGGACATCAACATGAGAAACACAACTTTAGTGGATTCCGCGTATTTCTTGTCATATGCAGCTACTACTTCAGGGCTTGCTTCATCATCGAGTATAGGAAGATCCTCGTCAAGTAAATACTCTTTGTCTTCGTACCTGTAACACCCCAATACAATAAATGCAATAATAAACATCCTGGTGATCTATGCAGCGGAAAGTATAATATTAATATCTCAAACCAAGTCTTAAGCCTAGTACATCAGTTTCCCTAAGGCAATCAATAAAGTACTGCTAGTGGAACAACTCTCCACAGCTGAGATAGTTAAGTTTTAAAAATAACCGATCTACAACATAAGTATATTACATACTTAAAATAAGCTAATCCTTAAGAATCTAGCCTTTACCAGGTCTCTCTAACCAATATAAGACTTTCAACGGTTCTCACACAATCGATGACCTAAAGAGAAGTATTCCACAACCTCGAAACTATCTATCCGGGTCGACAACCAGTCGGGATCATTTCAAATCCCGCTTGGAAAGAGTCTCATGAACAGTGTTTCCCCCTAGGCAGACTTAGCTTTGGGGGTTCCGCTACCCGGTTAGAGAAAAAAATTTCTCAATATAAAAAAATGATACAGGCTCTTCTTCAGAAAATGAACCCCTCGGGTCAGGAACCCCACGGGCCGGGAACCTCTTTCCGAGTCGAAAACATGGGGTCGGAAACCCTCTTTCCCGAGTCGGGAACCTCGAGATCAGGAACCCTCTTACCCGAGTCGAAAACATGGGTCGGGAACCCTCCTTCCCGAGTCGGGAACCTCGGGTTCGGGGACCCTCCTTCCCGAGTCGGGAACCTCGGGTTCGGGGACCCTCCTTCCCAAGTCGGGAACCTCAAGTCAGGAAGTGCCTTTCCGGTTGGGAACCTCGATTTTCCGAGTCGGGAAGCAACTTTCCAAGTCGAAAACTTGACCTCTCAACATTTCTCGCTTCCAGAATCGATTAAAGCTACGGTTTCAATCTAAAATCAAGCTTAAACAATTTCAAACCATAGGGAATCCTTCAAATGAGTAGAATCTTACTAGGTAATGGAACCCTAGCTGAATAAATCACAGATTGATGATTTCTTCTTCTTCTCGGCTCTATTTTCCCAAAATCGCACGCACAACACAAAGTTTTTTCTCCCAAATTTAGGCTGCTCCCCTCAAAAATAGAAAACCCTATATATATATATATATATATTTCTGAAATTTACATAAACAACCCTTCAAGTTTGAGGCAATTGAGATAAACCCTTCAAAAGTTAACCGGGTTAAACTATGGTTATTACAGTACCTCAAGGAAATTCTCAAGGCACGAATCCAATATAAGTAGTTTGGCCTAGTGAGTTTATCTTTACTTAGGATAGAGAGTAACGTAAGGTCGGATGTTGAATGGGTAGGAGGAGGAGGAAGAAGATTTTCAGCTATCTGTAGATATAATTTTAGTTACTTTGATATTTAATCCTTTAAAATAATTACCCCAAGATTATTTAATAAGGCTAGGATCCACATTTCACTTTATGATGTGAAAAGGGATGTCGTAATCACATCACCAAGTTATTTAGGTAAACAATACTTTTGTTAATTTCATTCACTATGAAACTCCTAGTTCTTTTGAGATTCATCGACTTATGTCAAGGGCATGTTAATCTCGATTATGATTATCTTCTATTTGTGACTGGAATGCCGAGGATCACAAACTGGATAGTAAACCGACCATGTAAAAAACACATGGACCCTTCAGCTCAAGTACGCTTGAGAATACGAGCGCCACATCATTTTCTACTATAGTTTCACATTAACGTGCCGGTATGCTCCGTTAACAAACTATAAAAATATGTGTGTTTTTTTATGGGTAGCATAAGACTTTCACATTTCTTAGTGTATCTAAAACGGGATTTTGTTTTATATTTCATAGTTAATACTTTTAACTTTGTTACATTGACCTATCAAACATTTTCGGTAATGCCACTAATCCATACAAGAGGCAATGAGTATGGTAACGCCAAGGAATTTTTAAAAACCATCCTTATTCGGCTATCATTTTATAGGCAACCTCCTTAAACCTCTTTAGAGTGCTTATAGTGAGTACGCCTAGTCTCGATTTGACTGTCAATATATAATTTAATCGTATACTTATATAATTAAGGTCTATTGTGTGTGTGTGTATATATATATAATATATAAAATTTTAAAACCATTTTAAAATTATGATTATCTAATTAATTCCAATTAAACATGTGATGACACATGCTAATAATTAACTGAATATTTGACATTCAATTTATAGTCACTATATAAATAATGTTAATATTTATCTTACAATAGTAGTATTATTTAAACTTTAAATACTTTATATAAGGTAAGATTATCTTTTCAACATTTGTCAAAACTCAAATTTGTTTATAATACCTTTTAATTATGCAAGTTAAAACTAGTTTCCAAAAAATAGGTTTTGAGGTTATGACTCTGAAATCCAATGCCAAAAATTAGAAACCGATTTTTAAACCTTAAAGCCATAAATTTCGAAACTTTAACTAATCACAAACAGTTTTGCAAATCAAATTGAAATAACTTTTTAGTTAAAATTCAAGAACAATGGTTCTGATAACACTGTTATATTTTGATCAAAGTTATTACCACATATAAGTAACGGAAGCATATTCAAAATCTATGTAATATCAAATTGAAAACCTATAAGGATACACAAATTCTAGATAAGTAACTACAAAAGAATAAGTAAAAAACACTAACTTGTTAATCGTGATTGTTGGAAATCACAATGAATAATCAAAGCTTTGATCTTGCCTCTTAGATGTCAAGGATCAATAGTATGAATCCCTCTAGTGGCTCACAGTTTAGATCACCAAATCCTAACAATCAAGAACACTTAAAACCTTAAACCTCTTTGATGGAGGTTTTCGATTTCTAAGAGGGAGAGAGATGGAAGACGCCCCAAAAAGAAGAGAAGAAGAATTGAATTGGGTTTGATCCCCCAAGCCATCTATTTATAACCTCTTAACTTAGGCATCTAATCCTACATGAATTGATAAACTGTGAGAACTAGTATTCAAGTAACAATTGATTTGAACAATCAAAGCTTCATAGATTTCTTGAGAGAATGATAAACATAAGAGTTTTGCCCAATATTTCTCTCTTGCCTCTCTCATACATATGCTGATTACAAAAAATGAGAGGCTTGAAACCTAAAAATAACCTAACCTATTCTATTTATACATATTACAATTAAAAAGCCCATATCTAATTAAAGTCCAATTAACTAATTAACTACAATAAAAAGCCCAACAATTAAGTTAAACCTTAGAGATTGTCTCTTCGTCTTGTGATCTCGGATACAATAAAATTCGGGTCTAACAATCTCCCCCTTTGGATTCGAGATCACAAAAAAAAATTTGATGAAATCTTCAACTCCGAGACAATCTTCCTTCTTGAAATAATCTTCAGCTGTAATCTTCTCTTGAAGTTGCTTGAATCTTTAAACTTTCACAGCATCGAGCAACTTTGTCAAACTTTGACTTGAGACTTTCAATCAGCAAAAGACTTTAGATCTCTAACAATCTTTGTCTTCTAAAACTCTGAATCTCCACCGTTTGATGATCACACCTCATGTAAACTTTTATGCTCATCTTGCAAATACTTCTCCCCCTTTTTGATGAATTGTGAGGATCATAATCATCAAAACTCGAGTAGGGTGTCTGATCGGCAAATATTCCTCTCCCTATAGACTTGTAAGTAAATCTCCATTCGGTGTAAAGAACATCCCGTCAATTCAAAAATGAATCTGAATCTTTTCAAATTCAGATTAACGTGGTAAACCCTGAAACAACATATGAGTCAGTTAGAATGCCTGTGAGAAGCACGAAGCAACTCAGTACAACGAATACACTATATAAAGAGCTTTATTGATGTTCACTCCCTAGGGCTTCCATTCAATCATCGTAAATACTAAAAAGTATATTTATGAACGTTCTGACAGAGAAACATATTCCCTATGTGTATATGTGATGAAAGAAATTAACAACTTGTGCCTTCATACAGGCTCAAAATGTGAAAACTTATTCACAGACTCAATGTGTAGAAATGAAGTTCGAAGGTAGGCAGCTTCCTTCTGTTTCAATATCGACTTTCCAAATGAAAATCTGATAGATGATATGCTGCGTCCCCGTGCTGAGTTGAAACATTTTCTTGTTGAGAAGAAAACGAGTAGCTGGTGGGGTAATACAAGAGTTGGCATTGGGCTCTGCCTGCATTGGGCTCTGCCTGTTTCAATGCTAGTTACCAAAGATTTGTGAACTAACAGCAGATGTGGCTGCCTGNGGAGCAGAGTTCTGATTTTCTTTTAACTCTGATCTCACACCCTCTGATTTTTTTTTTCATATAATCCTCACTTCTAACCAAACTCTCATTTTTCATTTTTTTATGCTCGTTCATAATGAGAATAACTCGACCACCTGAGTTATCTCCCCCACTATTTGGAGATCCCTCACTCATTTCTCTAGGATAACTTCTTGGGTAGGTTTACCGGTTTTAGTAATCCATTGAAGTTCATTAAAGCTCACATATCCCGTGAAAAGTTCCTAAACCATTAAAGTGTAGTAGCCAATATGAAATCATTTGAAATCACACTTCTAGATTCATAAAATCTTTGAGAAAAGAGAAGTGGTTTGAACATTTAAGAAAACCATTTTCATACTTGAAAGTTGTTCTTATTTCAAATATGTTAGTTATCCAGAATTAAAAATTCTGTAACTCCCCTCAAAAAGAATATTTCTTTCAAAGTGTACTCCCCCTAAAAAGGATTAACCTTCTCTTTTAACTCCCCCTCAAAATAAGCATATTTGAGTACGGGTCCTAAACTGAAATGTTTAGAAGCCATTCATGTGTGCAAGCACTCCCCCTTGATTAATGCATTTAAGCATATGGGAACCTGCAAAACCAAATCAAACAAACTTTGGTATCCACATCGATGTGGATCCTCTTTTGTTAGGAGTAGGTTTGTAATTTTGAATGTTATAAGAACCATACCAACAATCCACTGACATTCTCCTTATGAAATCATTTAACCCACAATAAGAACAACAAATTTTATTTTGAGAAAACCCGATCAAATGATTTATAGAATAAAAAGAATCAGGTTTACCAAAAGATTTAACGATGAAAACATTGTTCTTTTGAACACTTGGTTTGGGAACAAACGACTTCGCCTTATCTACTTTGTGAGCAGATCCCTTTTCTTTCCAAACCATTTTGACTCTTTTAAAAATTTGAGTATTACCTGAATAATCAACTGAAGGATCACATAAGAGATTTGAAGGACGAATCTGATCACTTAAATTGAAGTCATTTCGTGTAGAAACATCTGCATGAAGTGAACCTAGAGCTTCAAGTTCCTTCACTTTGGCAGAAAATATGTCTCTCTCTTTAACTGTTAACTCTAACTTCGTCTTCAAATCGGTCCTCATTTTTTGCCCTTTCATGTAATCAGTTGATAACCCAGATAACCTCTTTGTGAGCTTCCTGATTTCGGTCTCAAAGAATTTCTTGTTTGTTAAGAAATCCTTGTCAGCGTTCTTCTCATTTTCTTTTTTTAACAACGCTTCAAATTCAAAAGTCTTCTTTGACAACTTTGCACACTTTAGCTCCAAAGATTTCTGTTTCTCTTCAAAGATCTTTTTGTCCTTGTCCAACCTTGCTTTCTCTGTTTCTAGCTTCTTCTCCATTTCCTTTCGCTTGACTTTCTCAGATAAACAGATTTCAGAATCAGTTTGAACAACTTTAAAATCTTCAACTTGTTTCTCTAATGAGGAGACTTGACTTTCAAGCTTGTCTCGTTGCTTTTGAAAGTTGCTCATTTCTATTACAATGACCTTCTCGATGTCTGAAATCTGCTTTGTCATCCCAACATTTCTCCTTTTTAATTTCTCTCTTTCAAAGGACAACATTATTGTAATTCACTTCATATTCAGCAATAATGTCATGCATCTCCTTTATGTTCTTCTCAAGATTTACTTTCTCAGTATCCTTCTCAGAAGTGTCGACAACTTTCTCTGATTCTCTCAACTTCAGCTTTAAACTTTCCATCTCTTTCTTTTGTAATGTATACAACTTGGTTTGATTCTCAAAGTCGTATTTCATAGTGTTAGCTCCTAGCTTTATATCAAACACTTGTTGGTTGAGTTTCTTATTTTCATCTTCCAATTCAGAAACTCTTAACTTCAATTTATGCACCTCATCTCTTAAAGGATTTGGATATGTCGCAGCCATAAGTTCTAGAATATATGCATCACTATCCTCCTTCCTTGATAGATATATCCTTCCCATATCTAGTCTTGTCAAAATAGTTTGTCCAACACCAGACATCTTGAACAACCTTGTTAGAAAAACAAACATAGTGTTAAACCTAATAAGAAAAAAATAAGAACGAAAAAGTTACCTGAATGTAGGATCGTCAACAGAAAACTTCAAACAGAAGTTGGAATTATGCACAACGATCTAAATCAACAAAAAAATGAAAATAAAAATAAAAACGAAGAAATTTTAACGAGAACAAAATTTAAAAATTTAAAAACTATGATTATATGTGAAAAAGAAACAAATTCAGAGAAAAATAAACCTTGAAGAAGAAATCCTAAATAATATCACCAACTAAAATATACGAAAAAAAAATGTAAAGAAACTACAGGGGAAAAAATGCAACAATAAACTAGCTAAAAGGAAATTTACTATAAGGGCATGTAACATTAATATAAATATTATTACGAAGCACTTGTTAAAAAAAAATGAGAAAATCAATTTTTTTATCCACAAACTCAGAGCATATGCCACTTGACTATCACCAAATAATCAATCGCTCACAACTTTCTTCAATTCACTGACAACACTTTATCCATAATATATATGCAAAGGTGTCTTATAATTTGAAAAGCCACGATTAGAACCCACAATTCTCCTAAAATGACACGTAATCTCAGATGTGGAAGTTTAAGCACAAAGTCAAGAAAGCATATTCTTGCAATCACATAAAAGAAATTATAATCAAACTAAGATATGGGAGTCGGATTTGGGTTTAATCCGATCGACTGGGATGAGTTTAAAAGTCCGACTTGGACAACTTCAAACTCCGACTCGAAAAACAAAGTCCGACTCGGGAAAGTGGGTAGTTCGACTCTGATAACAGAGTTGGGTCGGATTTTCGCAACAGGAGGAATCCGACTCGGATTATGTAAAATCCGACTTGGAACTGGGGTTGGGAAATCCGACTCGGGATTCGAGTCCGGTGAAAATCCGGGTCGGATTTGGGAAAATCCGACTTCGGACAGACACCCAAAATCTCTTAAAAACAGATAAAATTTGGCTAAAAAATTCTTAAAATTTCAGCGATAAGATGAGAAAATCAACCAAATAGAATAAACCAATAAACCAAAACACTTTTCACAAAAACTTATCACTTAATCAACGATTTTCAACAAGATTTATCAAGAAAAATTGAAGAACACTTGGAAAAATGGAAACCCAATAAAATGAAGATATAGGAAAAATATCACCACAATTGTGCACAAGATTTCTGCCAAGCTCTGATACTAATTGTGAGAACTAATATTCAGGTAACAATTGATTTGAACAATCAAAGCTTCATAGATTTCTTGAGAGAATGATAAACATAGAGTTTTGCCCAATATTTCTCTCTTGCCTCTCTCACACATATGCTGATTACAAAAAATGAGAGGCTTGAAACCTAAAAATAACCTAAAGTATTCTATTTCTACCTATTACAATTAAAAAGCTCATATCTAATTAAAGCACAATTAACTAATTAACTACAATAAAAAGCCCAACAATTAAGTTAAACCTTCATAAACCAAAATTTGTGATCTCGGATACAACAAAATTCGGGTCTAACATAAACCAATTAAAAATTATTTTTATTATTATCAATTCATTATCCTTTAATATATAATTAATCTAATTAATTATCTTTTAGACTTTATTTAATTAATTATATTTATCATCAAATGACAAATAAATTAATTACTTTATCCCACTTTAAGTTCCTGATTGTTTATTTGAATTTTAAGGGCAACCCAAGAGAACCTTCCTATTACCTAAAATATAACCAGTTAATATTTTGGACACTATTTTCAATACTTCCCCACCTGAATATAATTGGCACATAAAAAGGAAAAACCATCACCAACGGGGATCTCATGAGGAAATGTGACTTTGATCCTAGCTGGAAAATCCAACAATACTTCTTTATGATCCTCCACGAATCGGTTGTTGATCTGCCACAAATTCACTACTAAAAAATTGTGCATTATCGACGGCCGTTACCGACTGCTAAAAACAGTCATAATATTTCGATCGTTTTCCGATGGTTGACCGTCTGTTTTTATTTTTTATTAATTTATTATTTTTAGTTGTTCGAAAATCGTCAAAATACAGTTGAAAAATCGTCGGTAAACCATTGGAAAGCTGTTGGTAAATGAAACAGTCAGAAAGGAGTTGGAAGAGGTCATCGGAAAAACCGTCGGTAGCTTTTACTGACTAGCTTTTTAGCGACGCTCGTTTCGTCGGAAAACTGTCAGTAAGCCTATTTCCGACTGTTTCTGCCGTCGGTAATACTTCTTTTTATAGTGATTTGTTGGAATTACTTGCATAAAAATCCATGGGTGAAGCCCCTTTGTTATATAGCATAGTGATGGACTATAATCAGAATAATGAACTAATGTTTAACCACAGTCAGAAAGTTTATGTATAATCTTAGAACTATAGTTAATGTTGCCCTTTTTTCATATGTGGTAGCTGAAATTATGGACATTAGCATCGCTGAATCATTGCACTATGATTTCTATTCTATTAGAGCGGCAACAAATGACTTCTCTGAAAGTAAGAAGCTTGGACAAGGTGGCTTTGGATCCGTTTACGAGGTATATAGAAAACATATATAGCCACAACGCTTTTCACTATGTGCCAAATGACCATCTTAGTATCCAATGCATTTTAGATATAAACATGTTCATATTCAGGGCGAGCTTCCAAATGGACAAGCAATAGCGGTAAAAAGGTTATTGAGGGGGTCAGGACAAGGTCAACTAGAATTCAAGAATGAGGTCTTACTAGTCGCGAAGCTTCAACATCGAAATTTGGTTAGGCTCATTGGTTTCACCTTAGAAGGAACCGAAAGGCTTCTCATATATGAGTTTGTGGCAAATTCAAGCCTTGACAAATATATATTTGGTAGTCCCATTGTTGTATTTCTTTGCATTATGTTTCTCTTTACCTTTCTAAAAGAAGAATGTCACTTACACTAAATGCTTGCTACAAATTGTAGATCCATCTAAGCGTTTACTTCTTGATTGGGATATACGCTACAATATCATAGGAGGTGTTGCTCGAGGACTTCTTTACCTCCATGAAGACTCACGTCTGAGAATAATCCATCGTGATCTCAAAGCCGCGAATGTCTTGTTAGATTCAAATATGAATCCAAAAATTGCAGATTTTGGCATGGCAAGGTTGTTTAAGCATGAAGAAATCGAAGGCAACACAAATCGAATTGTTGGAACCTTGTAAGTGTGTACATATATGCCACCATTTGTATTAGTAAATCAAATTATTTGACCAAGGGAAAACTAATTTATTCTAACTTCCATTGGTTGTATATCGTTGTATATATAGTGGATACATGTCACCAGAATATGCCTTGTATGGGCAATTCTCGGTAAAGTCAGATGTCTTTAGCTTTGGAGTGTTAGTTCTAGAGATAGTATCAGGTGAAAGGATTCAACGTTTTCGAAATGGGCACGGTGTTGAAGGCCTTCTTACCTATGTAAGTATCCCATTTTACTTTTTAAATTCTAAATTATGTATATTTGAAGAAAACAAATTATTAACCTCAATCTTTCAGGCATGGAAATGTTTACATGATGGAACAGTGTCAAGTATGATAGACAACGCATTGAAGGAAAAAACAGGTTCATTGCAAGAAATGGTCAGAACTATCCACATTGGTTTATTGTGCGTTCAAAATAATGTTGTTGATAGACCAACAATGGCTGAAGTTGTTTACATGCTTAAAAGTGCATCTCTTGCTCTCCCAGCACCATCAGAGCCTGCGTTTTTCATGCATACTAGTGTTAATGCCCAAATGCCCTACCCTATACAGTATAACAACTTTGGGAACAATAACGGATCACAATTTTCGGTAAATGATGCTACACTAACAGATATAGTTCCTAGATAGTCTTAAAGAAGGCATTGATATTGTAGGTATGGTCTTCTACAATAAGAGATACAATTCCTAGATACTTCTTCCCACTATCATTTGAAATATTTCGATTGGTATTGTAATATAATTTTTTTTAATATTTTAGTATTGATCAAACTTGTAACATATATCATGTTACTTGGAAGATTGAACTTTGTAACATAGTTCAAAGTCAAGATGTTGGAGTACATCACAAATTTATATTTAATATATGTGTAGGTTATATATTAAATATACAAAGATGATCATCATTTGATGGTTATACAATGAACAGGTGCCTTAATGTGATCACAACTCTGATAACTCGGAATATAAATAAGGGTCATTATTTGATCAGTGAAAATATATAAAAGATTATATTTAAAGGAAATATCAGAAAGTGAATCGATTAATACTAAACCCTATATTATTCAGTCAGAATGTTGTATTATTCACCATGAACAATGCATAATATTTAGGCTGATTAATCTTGCTGTATTATTCAAACCGAATAGGAGTCGAACAGGACACATGTTTCGCTTCGGTTATCCTCATATTTGCAATTAGATTCGAGTCTTCATTTAAACCTTTCCCTATATATATATATANGATCACGGAGGATTGACACGATTCATGGGAGGGTAGAGATTATTAAAGGGGGGGACCATGGTCAAAGCCATCATCGTTAACTGGATGAGTGGCTAAGATTGCTCCTCGTTTTTTCTTAAAAAGTTATGTTTCTCGCATG
>LUCG01053247.1:0-10148 GCA_001633085.1 Carthamus tinctorius | reverse complement strand
ACCGGTCTCCTTCCTTGCCGGTCACATACCTCTCATCCTCTACGGTGTTACCACCGATACCGATATGGTACCAGTCTAGCTTCTACCGCCTTCCATTAAGGATGGCCTTACACAAGAAATGCAAGCATGCAAAAACTCTTGTCTCACAAACATTATTTCATTTCAAGATTACCATTTGTAGAATGGTGTGTGGATCATTTATTTCATGGGTGGGTCCCTTTTGAATTTTCAAAATTGCTTGTGTGCTTCATCTTCTCTTGTGATTTCTGCATTTATTTGGGTGTGCAAATATGTATCGTGTATCCTTCATTTCTTGTACTTATATATAAACACGCCTTCAATAGTTGAAAATGATAAGTTAATACATAATACTACAAAAACATGTAACGTGAAATATAAACAAAAAAGGTAATAAGTCACTACAACAAAATTGAGTTTAGAGGACGCCTAAAATAAACAAGTGTTCTAATAGGGTGTTTTACAGGACCAAACTAAAAAAATTCCTATCTAAAAGCATTACAAAAAGTTTATAGGACGCTTTTGAGCGTCATAAGAAATGTTTAGAGCATTTTCAGATATAAGTCCTATTAACTATTTTATGGGACACTGTTGAGAAAGTCTTATAAACACAAGTGTCCTCTAAAAAGATTGGTTTCTAGGACACTTCTCAAAGGCTTCTACTAAAATTAGCTAATACGACACTTTATTTTGAAATTGCTCTAAAAATACTTGTTATGACTTACGACGCTGAAAAGCGTCCTATAAACTTATTGTAATACCTTTAAATAGGACCTTTTTTGTTTGGTACTTTGGTCCTATAACATACTTTATTTATTGTAGGCATTCTATAATTTTTCTTTGTTGTGGTGAGTGCATTATTTTAATTGTCAAGAGTCTCACATAAGCTAGACTTAGACACTTAATTTATCTTTAGGGTTCTTTCGAAGAGTTAATATAGGGGTTTCATATATTCTCGTGCTAATAAGGAATAGTTGAGAATGATAAATTAGGTAGTTATATTCATTTACAGCTCAAAGCAATGACACAACCAAATAGGATGCCTTTTCCCCGAATCCATCCTCCATCACAAATTCGTTATTTGCAATTTAAACAAGGACTATCTTCATCAAAATGTATCTAACTTTACCCTTATTCCTATTGTGTGTATCCAACTTCAAAATGTGCTATTGTATGTACTATACTTTCAAAATGTGCTATTGTATGTAATATTGTACTTATTTACTGTTTAAATACTACATGCAATAGCACGTTTTTTAAAAGTATAGTACATACAATAACACATTTTTAAAAGTATAGTACATGCAATAACACTTTTTGAAAGTATAGTACATACAATAGCACATTTTAAAGTTGAATACACACAATAAGAATAACAGGAAAGTTGGATACATTTTGGTGAAGATGGTCCTTTAAACAATCATGATCAAGATTTGTGTCTTTTTAGAGGTCTTGACAAGATTTTTATAAAGTTATACTTTGTTAAAGTAATTCATATTAATATATTATAAATTATGTGAATAGATTATAGGAATGCAATAAAAAAATGGGTAGGATTAATTGAAAATCCAATTGTTATGAAGAATCTTTGAGCACCAATATAATTTGTCTTACCTTTATTCCCATCATGTGATGTGATTTCACCTCCCAATACAATATGTACTGGCATTAATTAAGCTATTAATATCATATATAATATATATTTGCAAAGTACTGGAAGACAAATATCAGCGCATTTTATGCTGATACATGTTTTATTATATTTGTAAGTGGTAGAAATCTATGTAGTTATGGTTATGCATATTTTTATTATATTTGCAAGTGGCATGCATGCTACATATTTTTAAATATTACTATATTTGCATGTGGAAGACAACAACCATGTAGTTATGGATTAATGTGAGATTTAGATCTGAATCTGTTTACTCTGATTAATCACTCAACCCCTTGGCTTTCATCTGCAGTTTTTCATCCCAGCTAGCATTACTCTGAAATTAATCAAAACACAGCAAACAAACAGTACTTATACCTTTTCCAACATGGTTGCTGAAATCTTTCTCAGCGCATTCATCACTGTTCTGTTTGAGAAACTGGCCTCTGGTGACTTAATCAGCTTCGCTCGATCTGAAGGAATCGATGTTCAGCTGAACAAATGGAAAGACACTTTATCCCAGATTCAAGCTGTGCTTGCTGATGCAGGTGAGAAACACTTGAAAAATAGATCTGTTGAGTTATGGCTCAACAAACTCCAGCATTTGGCTTACGACATAGACGACCTCCTGGATGATTTGGCCACCGAAGCTATGCAGCGCCAAGTGAAACAAGAATCTTATGCCAACACCAGCACTAGTAAGGTATTCAAGATCATTCCAACTTGTTGTACTAATTTCAATCCTCGTACCATGGCATATGGTCGCAAAATGAGTTCTCAACTCGATGAAATTGCAACCAAATTGCGTCATCTTGTAGAGGAGAAAAATAGTCTCGGTTTGAATATTATTGCTGAAAGGTCAATTAGAGGAACTAGACGCTTGAAGGAAACTTCGTTGGTTGAGGTATCCAAAATTGTTGGTCGGGAAGGAGATAAAGAGGCGTTGCTCGGGAAGTTGTTGGAGAATGGCAGATCGTGCACTGAAAATGTGAGTGTTGTGTCCATAGTCGGTCTGGGAGGGATAGGTAAGACCACTCTTGCCCGAGTTTTGTACAACGAAAAGAAAGTGAAGGATCACTTTGAACTCATGGCATGGGTTTCTGTTTCTGATGAGTTTGACGTCCTTGGTATTAGCAATACTATCTTACAAGCCGTAGGTGGAGAGGGCAAAAGGTTTGAAGATCTGAATCAGCTTCAAGAGTCACTTTTAGAAAAGCTTTCGGGGAGAAGGTTCCTACTTGTTCTAGACGATGTCTGGAACGAAGACTACACGGAGTGGGAACTCCTCCAACGCCCTTTCGTTGTAGGGGCACCTGGAAGTAAGATTATTGTGACAACTCGGAAGACCACAGTTGCATCGGTGATGGACTCTGTTCAAACTTACCCTATGAAGCTTTTGTCAAAAGAAGCAGCCCTATCTTTATTGGCTCAACACGTGTTCGGAAAACAAAACTTCGATTCACATCCAACACTTAAACTGCATGGTGAAGGGATCGTGAAGAAATGTGGTGAATTGCCTTTGGCTTTGATAGCAGTTGGGAGGGTGTTGAGAACGAAACAAAATGACGAAGAATGGGAGGAGCTGTTAAATAGTGATATATGGACCTCGAAGAATGAAGATAACATTCTTCCGGCTCTAAGATTAAGCTACTATGATCTTCCTCCATATTTGAAGCAGATGTTTGCATATTGCTGCATATATCCCAAGGGCTACGTGTTTTACAAGAATGACCTAGTCTTATTGTGGATGGCAGAAGGGTTCTTGCATGAGTCAAATGGTAGCAAGTCGATGGAGAATTTAGGCCATGAGTGTTTGGAAGAGCTACGGTCAAGGTCGTTTTTTCAGCATTTAAGTAATGGTGATCCAACAACATGTACAATGCACGACTTGATAAATGATTTGGCCACTAGTATTGCTGGGGAGTTTTTCTTTACTTTGGATGATAAGATGAATGTTTATGACACAAATGAAGCCTTGGAGAAGTTCCACCACCTTTCATTTGTTCATCAAAGGTATGGAGTATACAAAAAGTTCAAAGCATTACAGAGAGCTAGACGCCTAAGAACTTTCTTAGCTATTACCAGTTCAGGTGTTAACCACTTATCAAACAAAGTTCTTTTTGAACTTGTTCCCCGACTACAATTTCTACGGGTGCTAAGCTTATCTCATTATTCAATTACAGAGGTACCACAATCTATTGGTAGTCTGAAGCATCTGCGGTACCTCAGCTTTTTCAAGACTTCTATCACATGTTTACCGGAACAAGTCGGTGACCTCCATAATCTACAGAGCTTGATTGTTTCCGGTTGTGATAGGTTATCAAGCTTACCTGGTAGTGTTGCGAAGCTAAAAAACCTACGACATCTCTACACCATAAATACTCCAAAATTGAACAAGATGCCCTTAGGGATTAGAGAGTTGATGGGTCTACAAACTCTATCCAAAGTCGTTATCGGAGGAGCTAATGGGTTTAAAATATCCGATCTTAAGGGCCTACCACATCTTCAAGGGTATACTCAAATCATGGGGCTGCACACAGTGATAAATGCAATGCATGCAAAAGATGCGGACTTACTGCAAAAGAAGGATCTTAATGAGTTTACGATGGAATGGAGTGATAGCTTTGATGATTCTCGAAATGGATCAATCGAGTATGAAGTACTTGAAGGACTAAGACCAAATAATAAGTTGAGAAGCCTAGAGATTTTGAACTACATGGGAATGAAATTTCCTAATTGGATTGGGGATCCCTCCTTTGTTTACTTAACCCATCTTACTCTACGTGGGTGTAGAAGTTGTACTTGTCTACCAACGCTTGGACATTTAGGGTCGCTTAAGTGGTTGTTTGTTGAAAGCATGAGTGGGTTGCAGAGGTTGGGTTCGGATTTACTTGGCACTGGTATTGCATTTCCATCACTTGAAGTTTTGAAATTTATAGATATGCAGGATTGGGAGGTATGGTCAAGTCATGGTGATGATAGAGATGAAACCGTTGGATCGTATGCTTGTCTTCGTGAGATTTGCTTAATAAATTGTCCAAAACTCGATATGGTGGAAATTGAGTTAATACCATCCCTTCAGGTTTTAAATATACGAGGATGTTCTGGAGCGTTGTTTAGAAGCATGGTTCGCGTGTCTCCTTCAATTCATAGATTGACAATGATGAATATTAAAGAACTTACTCACCTACATGGAGATGTTTTAGAACATCTTGGGGAAGTAAAATTTCTATTCATCAGAGCGTGTGATGAACTTAGCTACTTGTGGGAATCAAAACCGGAAGCATGTGAGATTCTCAAGAGTTTACAGGTTTTGAGAGTAGAATCCTGTAAAAATTTAGTCTCGTTTATATATCATGAAGGGGCTGATTTGGGGATTAGCTCGAAGTTTGTTGGACAGGTGTTTATTGATGATTGTCCAAAACTCATGAGCTATAATGGTCCAATTAGCACAGAGAAGTTGGAGGTATTCCATTGTCATTCAATTACATCACTGATGTTCCCAACCGAGCATGGCCTCCCATCTACTCTAAAGCATCTTGACATTAGGTCGTCTTATACTTTGGAGGGGAGTTGGCTTCTCAACAACTACTTGTCATCGCTTGGATCTCTTGGGATTACTGATGTGCCGAATGTGAGGTCGTTCCCTGAAGGATGCTTGCTTCATCTCACCTATTTGCATATTTCTGGTTGTAATGCCATAGAATCCATTCCTGAGAAAGGGTTTGGTTTCCTTCCCCTTCTTTGCCTAAGACGATTTCATATCAGTCACTGCAAGAATCTAAAGTCATTTCCTCATAAGCATTTGCAAAGTCTCACATCTTTGGCAGTGTTGGAGGTATTGGATTGTCCAAGTATAGACTACTCCTTTCCTTGTGGTTTGTGGCCTCCTAATTTCAGCGGCTTATCAATAGGGAACTTAAAGAAACCCATGTCAGAATGGGGGTTGCAGAATTTCCCAACCTCACTTGTTTCATTATGGATACCGGGCAAAAATTCAGGAGTGGTTCAATTTGCAACTGCAGAAGATGTGAGGAGGAATAGCAACACTACTACACCTTTACTTCTTCCACCATCTCTAACTAGACTAGATGTTATTGGTTTTATGGAGTTGGAATCACTTTCCAAGGGCCTACAACACCTCACCAGCCTGGAACATCTTGATATACTTAATTGCCCGAAGCTAAGAGAGCTGCCTAAGACTCTACTTCCTTCACTTTCGTCTTTGAAGATCAAGTCTTGCCCAAAACTGGAAAAGAGGTGCCATAGTAAAAAAGGCGACTATGGGTCCATTATCTTCCAAATCCCTTACCATTCTATAGGTACGTCCTTCATCTTGCACTTTGGTTTTTCAAATATCTCCATTAATTTATACAAGGTTTTGATCCATACCATTTGATACTTGTTATAAAATATAGAATGAAGGAGCACTGCTGTGGGAAAGGATCATGGGATGAGGAAAAGAAAGAAAAGGTGGAAGGTGAGGCGGCAACAACATGAAGGAAGGGGTCGATGTAGCTGTTGCGCCCGCCCGCTTCTTATTTCTTAGTCAAAGAAGCAGCAGGTTTGGCAACCAGCATTTTGCGATTTAGTTATTTTGTTTGTAGTAGAATATTAAATCAATAATCAGATAATCTTATAAAATCATATACAGTCAGTTTATGATAGATGAAGTACTTCTTCATAAGATCAACGAAAAGTGTATTATCATTACAAAATGTCGTATGCATTTATTTTGGTCGTTAGTAATTAAATTTATGATTTTGTCAATGTTGTAGAAGCGGGATTGGGAGCTTTCAAGAACCTGTGGAAATTAAAAAGGCTCCGGGCAAGTGTTATTTACTTTCAAGATACGAAAGGAGTTTTAGTTGAAACTTCCTTTGTGTCCATACAACCCATTAGAGGAGAAGTATTCCAGAGTTTTTTTTATGTCTATTGTCATCATCATTTTTTTAGGTTTTCAATTTGAGCAACTTGTTGGCATTTAATTCTCATTCTTTCATCGTTAAATGTTTGTATATTTGTCATTTTCCAACTAAATGTTGAGTCTTGGTTGATATTTGTTGGGTAGTCAAGTTCACAAGTAAACAAAAGTTGCATAACCAAATTTTTGCATATTGCATGTTGATGTTATTGTATCCTTTTATAGGCCCTTAATTCCTATATGCATTATGTATATAAGCAAGTGGCTTAATTAATCTCTTATTGATCTAGTGCCAATGGGTTCTTGTAGTTGTAGTGCCATACATACAACGATTGATTCGATCACCATGGATAGATACAAGGAGGAAAGACATTGAGCATTTAGCAACGAGTATTACAGTTTTATGATTAAACTTCAAAGGTAAGAGTGTTCTTTTAATTATATTTGAACTGATATAGTTTTGGTGTTAGTTTGTTAAGTTAATGGTTGGTGGTTTTTATCTTGATAGATGAGGGTATGAAGTACAACCAACTCGTGGACTTGTGAAAATAGAGATCGATGGGTTAAAACAATGAAGAAAGAAGATACGAGCGTGTTGGTTTACCAAACGGTAAGAAACCTCTATGTAAACTTGGCCAAGGCAACAAGAGAAACCACAACCAAATCTATGTGTTTTTGGCGGTTTATCTCTAATCCTTCCGTCCAAATTACGTCATTTAGAGTCTTGATTGATTTCGACCGCTTTTCAAGATTTTCAACTTTTTATTTTGTTTCATGGGAAATTGAGAGTTTTCTTCAAGAGAAATTTTTTGCAAAGTTTAGGGGTTATCAATCATAGATCCACAAATTTAAGTGATTTAGAGCATATTTAAAGATATAAAAAATACGGAAGTAGAATAATCCTAGGGTAACTAGTTGTTGAACAAATTGTCAATGGTACAAACATGAAGTGTATAGTAATAATGCTTAGTTTTTCTTCAAATGGTGGGCGTCCTTGTAGAATGAGGGAGGTGTCCACGTGTCAATCGGACACGTGAAATATCTTCTCCATGATGGTTGTGGGACCGTTACAATGGAGACAACCAGAGGAACCCTCTTCATCCCTTTACTGCAGAAGGATTTTGTTTCTTTTCTAATGTTTTCATATATCGCAAATACTTATGCATACTCCTCATCTTTGGCGTGGTTTGAATCTTTGACCCTTTGGTAGGATATAGTTTCATTTGTGGATTGGGAAATGACTTTTAGAAACTTGTATATGATGAAATGCAGGTCACAGTGACATAATTTGCCATAGAGATGAAAGGTGAAGATCATATAAGATTGCATCAGGCATGGATCCTGCGGCATCGTATCTTGCAAACCTTCACAACCGGGTGTATGCTTGGTCTTTGGTGATTCCATTTTTCACTTTGTGAATGTTGTTTATAAATATTTATNGCTACATCCTTGGTAATTTTTACCGAGAGCTAAAGCATGCTCCCCTGGGATTAATACTCAGTGGCCCCTGGATGCAAATATTTATACTTTGTGAAACGGAAGTTGTAGATAGGATTAGACAACAACATAAGTCTGTGATCCACCGTGTTCGGATTGCACAACCACCGCCACAACCCGCAATTACTGGTATTTCGGTTAAATCTCCATGCATTTTTTGGTTTGCATTACTTTTGGCAATGGATTCTTTTGGTTCCAAAAACGCGGGTGGATGTTTTGGTATAACTTAAACAAAGGGCTTGAAAGTACCAAATCAATCCACATTTTCTCTTCACATTTCAATTGTTGGTACTTCTCATAATCAACTAGGTTTTGTATTTAGGGTTTTTGATTTTGGATAAACATTTCATTTTGATATGGGCTTGTGTTTTTAAAAAAATTCAAATGAATTTGCAGAAATTTGCTGGTGGATGGTTTTTTGCATTTGGTATGTTGTATATGTTTATAGTGTTTAGATTTGTGGTGGAGGATTGAAATGAGGGTGTTTTGGTGATCAAAGAGAGTGGTGGGTGATTGGTGGTTGCTGAAGAAAAGAATGGTAGGAAAAAAGAAATATTTTTGAATGGTGCTAATATCAAAGAAAATAAACATTAGAGATGAGTATTTAATTTGAAAACAAATAGGCTTCCATAGTTTTCAAGTTTTCTGTTAATAAACATTTTATTTCTTATTGATATCATTTGGTATTATTGAAGTATGAAATCTGAATCAATAAGACTGATTGTTTTTATATATGATAAATGTCTAAATTTGTTTAAATTGTTGATTGAGAGAAATGATCAACTAAGGTTAATCGTTTGAAAGATGAGTGACTGAGAAAGGTCTTTGCAAAGAAAATAGGAAGCAAATAAGGGGTTAGTTTACCTTTTTTTACTAGATAAGAAGACGGTAAAATATAAGTGGCTATAAATATTTAGAAAAACCAAACAATTTGGACAAATCTACCTCTTATCAGATCATACATAAGAGGCTAATAATAGTTTTTTTAACGAACAAAGACCTTGGAGTTCTTAAGACCAGAGATGGCAACTACCATATTTTGTCATGTGGTGGGTTCTTTTATATGATATAGTCATTCATTTGTCGATAAAGCTCGTATATGATGAATGAATTCATGTCCTATAGGCATTAGGCAACACAATTGCGAATATGAATCGACACCATCATAAAGTAGGATGCACGATAGTCATTTAATCATCTTCAAGATAGACTCCAGGGAGAGGCTTTATACATACCAAACCAAACCAAGCAAACTCTATATAATGCAAGTAGAGGTAAGGTTACAAGTAGGATGCAAATAAGCTTTGTCTTTACCCTCTAAGGTCCCGTTTGGTTTACAGGAATGGAATGCATTTGGGGGGATTTGGATTTCAAATTCACTCCAATCTCGCGTTTGGTTTGCAGAATTGTCCAGATTCGAAATCCTAGGACTTCTTTGGAACTTTTATATTTTTTTAAAATAATAGGAATTCAAATTCATACAAAATCCTACAAACCAAACACACAGAAGGATTCCAAATCCCTACATGAAATCCAATTCATTCCATTCTCGCAAACCAAACAGACCATAAGGGTTAGACCGTTAGAGAGACTGTTTCCTTAAAGACTCCTGACTTGCAAAACAAAATTTAAAGAAACAAACAAGCATGCTACAATCGTTAGTGCGTGCAAAAAAAAAAGCAAAACAGTACAATAAACAGAAATTGCATCAGAACAAAATATTAAGGAAATGGTTAAAGAAATAAGGAATCAGTATCCTGTACAATTAGAACTCGGGCAAGTTCGCTACATGCCCTAAACTTGTTCGAGAAATCTGGACTGCAAGGAATATAGTTGCCAATTGCCATCCACTATGCGAAATGAGTATAACCGTTTATTGGGCATAGCAGGTAGCACGACGATCTCTTAAACTTCACTACTAGACTACTATGGTGATGATCTTTACCTATAACAGCATGCTTCGGTTATATATCGAAGGTAACCAGAGAAACTCGCTTCATACCTTTTCTGTAGAAGGATTTAGTTTCTTTCTTTCTAAAGTATAGAATGTTTTTATAT
>LUCG01053195.1:0-24638 GCA_001633085.1 Carthamus tinctorius | reverse complement strand
TTGATGAGTTCGGACAGAAGAAGTGAAAACCAAATTGTTCAAGAAATTAGACTTCATTTGGTTTGTATTTCTTTGAAGTCCTTTAATCGACCAAAAGGAGCAAAAATACGAGACCTGGAGTCAGTTTTTCAATTAGAAGGTAAATTATTTACATCTTTTTCGATTGAAGAGGTTGCTTTGGTTGAATGGTATCTGAAATTTCAAATTGGGAATTACTGGTTTGGATAAAAAACTTATTCTGAAATAGCTGCTATTTATTTGACGAAAAGTTATGTGAAATGGCTGTGAGAATTGGAGTAGATTTGAGTTAGATATTGGTGAAGTTTCCTGGGGGAATTTATAATTTCAATCTAAATTTCTTGGAAAAAAGGGAATTTGGACTAGATTTGAATGAGAAATTGGTGAATTTTGCTGGGAACTTTTTTAATTCTACTCTAAATTTCTTGTCAATTGAGGAATTTGTACTAGATTTGAATCAGAAATTGGTGAGTTTGCTGGGAATTTTTAAAATTCAATCTAAATTTCATGTCAATTTGGGAATTTGGACTAGATTTGATTAAGAATTTGGTGAATTTGCTGGGAATTTTTGAAATTCAATCTAATTTCTTGTCAATTTGGACTAGATTTGATTAAGAAATTGTTGAATTTTGTTAGGAACTTTTTTTTAATACATGTTTATGTCAATTAGGGAATTTTGACTACATTTGAATTAGGAATAGATGAAGTTTTCTGGAAGATTCTTAATTTTAATCTATCTTTCTTATGAATTAGGAAAATAAAAACTACTACTACTTCACTGCTCGATCTCATCTCCAATGCCGCCCATTTTGCCGTCGATGATGCTCCATCATGTGTTGAAGACACCTGCAAACTATACGTAAAACCAAGCGGTTTCAATATCGATCTCAAGTTGGAAGACTTTTCTAGCTCCATCACCCGCAATCCTTTCCATGCATGTTATAAGAATCACGACCGTTCAAAACCCCGAGACGCTTCATCGGAATGCGGAAGTTCATGCCATTTTGGTGGCGAAAAAGACTCGATGAGAGTTTGGAAAGAAATGAAACAAAACGGGTTTCTATTGTCTTCTTCTCATGGCGGTGTGCCGGTCCCACCGATGCCCAAATCACGAGGCCGGAAAAGAGGTAACGAGTCGGTGATCAAGAAAAAGATCGAGATCGCGAAGAAAGAGCAAGTGGATAGTTCGCTAAGGTGGCTGCTCCGAGCGGGCTTCTGAATGAACTGAATCCCGGGATTATAAATCACGTAAGAAACCGAATAATATACAAAGAAATCTGTGGTTTACTAGAATATGAAATGGGTTTTTGGGTGATGAAGTAAATTAAAGAAAGTAAATGCTAATTTTTCAGGCATTTTATTTTGAAGTTTGACGCACCCTACATTCATCAATTTTGATCATAACATATTGTGGGTGTTAATGTATTCAATTATTGATACATGTTATACCCTTCATGTTTGGTGGTTTTTGTTCTCCGAAATTCACCATAGTAGGGAAGAAGATTTAGAACGGGATCATCGTCTCCGCCATCTCTCACACACTAGCAGCACTAGAGCAGAAGAAACTCCTCTGCTGTCTGCCTGTCTCGATCGGTGAGTTCTTCCGGCACTATCATTGTTCTGATTTTTCTCTCTTATTAGGGTTTTGATTGAGATGAAAATTTCTATAACTTTGAATTATTTGTTGTTCAATTTGATTGCATGATTAAGTGAATATTGTTTGTGTTTTGGTTGCAATTAATGTATGCATTCGTGAACTGAAGCTGTAGTAGTATCTAATCATTAAGTGCGTAGCTTGAATGATATTGAGTTTGTTGTAGGTGTTACCCCATTTTTGTTAATTCGCCAATTAATTAAAACCTGTAAGAATATGGTATATGGTGTGCATGAGTTTTTTTTTTCTTTCACCACTGGGGACCGATTCATATGATATTATCCATGACCTAAGTTCACATGTTTCTGTATTGAAGATAGTTCTTAATGTTGCTGTTATAAATCGGAGTCATTTTGAGTTTTAAGAGTCAAATGTGTTGGTTTTTAATCCGCAAAATCGATGAGAGCTGCTTGAAAGATGATATAATTCGCTTATACTAACCGGTCCATTTTTTGCTGGTTGGTACTCTTGGAAGAATTCTCGATCTTACAAAGAAGGGAATATGCAATCTGACTGATTGTGCAATGCTGGTCATGGACGAGGTATTTGAAAACCATTTCGGCCCTTATATCTGCCTTCATTGTAAATTTATTATGTGCAACTCTCAGAGGTATTAAAATTTAAATGATACAACAGCCTCATTTGTGTCTAAAAAATAAGTATAAGATCCAGGTTTCAGACAATGCATTATACATCAAATTACTTAAGTTTTATGTATATATGATATTGTCATCAGGTGGCCAAAACCCATCTGTCTTAAATGTTTTTTGGGCTTAAATCAATGTACCTTGAAAATTCTCTAGAATATAAAAGATAAAGAAAAGAAAATATTGGTTGGTAGAGTTCTTTAGAACCATAAATTAAAGGAAATGCATGCTATATTGGTTTGGTAGGGATTAAGTAAATGAATGTCTCTTTAATCTTATACTACTTATTAAAGATTATGTCTCTTTCTTGTATTCTTTCATTTTATTTCTTTTTGTTTACTGCATACTTATGTGTTTGTTTCTATAGGATTGCAAATGAGATCCATACCCCAGCAACCAGGAAGAACAAAGAATGGCAAGATAAATTCCCAACTGTTGGTATAAAAGCTGAAGAAATCATGTATTCTAAAGCTAATTTTGAGGTAACTCTCTTGATACATTTCATCAAAAAAGATTATCTTTCAAAGGTTTGATTTTTGAGATTTTCTTGGAAAATTTGGATTCTTTATGTGGAAACGGTGAAAAAAGGGGATTTACTTTACTTTGAAATAGACAGAATCTAATTTCACTTTTTTTTTTGTTCTCATTTTCTACTTTTGTTAATTCTAATGTTCATATATTTCCTAATATTCTGTTGAATAGGCATAGTTTAAGGATCTTGAAACCCTTTGGATAGAGCTAATGATGCCATTAACACAATAATTGGATTGGATTAGAGTACTGAAGCTGCGCTTTTCTTGCAGCCTTGTACTGGAACTGCACTATGGTTTTTTAAAATTTAAAGTTGGTTTGCACACTCATGTTTGCTGGCATGTAGAGATAGAACACTTAGGGGTTGTTCTTTTTTTTTTAAAAAAAATTACCTTTTAAAACCTCTTAAGTCTGAAAGTTAAGAGGTTTGCATACTTAAGAAGTTTTTTTATTATTAAGATAAGGTATGAAAACTTCTTATCGTCCTCTGAAATTTTAAGAGGTGCACCTTCTACGATTGACGAAAGGGTGTTGGTTGATCCGAAACTGTTATTTATCGGCACAAAAATCGGACAGGGGGCTCATGGGAAGGTTTATAGTATTCGTCCAAATCAATTACATCTTCGTTATGGCATTGAACTTTGCTCTTGATATCGCTAAAGCCATGGACCGTTTACATGCCAATGGGATTATACATAGAGATTTGAAGCCTGGGGATTGTTTTCTTATTTAATTCTTGATTCTTCTTCTTTTCAAATCTTTATTCATGGAATCTCTACTATTATATATAGAGAATAACTCTATACTTCCTTTTATGCCTTATGTACAACCCTCCAAGCTACCATCACGGTTTTCTTCAAATTATATAGACTGCCGATTTTCAAACCACGTTCCACTCCCCTGATTTCTCTCCACTCCTCTTCACCCCTTCCCCTAATCTCTCTCTATAGACCAGCCAATCTCTCTCCGAATTAGTAAGTACCACATGCTTTTATTTTTACAATAGTTCCTTACGTTTCTATGATCTTGAAGGTTCTAGATTTTTGTGAGTTTAGGAGGCTTTGATTTGGTCTGGGCTTGTGCTGTAAATGATTTGAATGACAGTTTTGTATCTTATTTTCTGATTTCGTGTTATCTCCAACCAGAAGTCTCAAAAGAGAGTTTTTAAATGCTTTATTAAATATTGACTTGATATTGTTTTAATGGCCTTTTGGCTGGTACGTTATGCAAAATTTGTATTACCTCTTTCTCTGTAATTTAACTTCGAGTATCCGACTTTAGTAATTGACGTGTATTTCATGCCTGTAGAGACTTAGCCCGCAACTTTCTCAGTGATGTCGTTCCTCAGATATTGGGTTGATGAAGCATCTTTTAAACAGGTACTTCTTTCTTTATCTATAATCTTTAGCATTATGGTTTATTTCTTAGACAAAACAACTTAACATTGGACGCCTTCTTGTCAATATTGAATTGTTTTTTGTTTATTGTTTTTAAATGTGGGAGTAGGTGTTTCATGGTGATATTCAAGATGGTGCACATTTTTTGAACTTCTAATAATCCACTATTTTTCATGAAGTTTTGATTTTTGATTTTAGAGAATCGGTTTTAGAGATCGAAGTACATCCATCATTTTACTTGCATTGGCTATTACTCTTGAAAGTCCTCAATGGACATACTTAATTTTTCTAACCCACATTGAACACCAAGGTGGATTGTTTATCATTTAATAACCACTGGACTACAATATAACAACCATTACACAGATGCTGCATAATACATATTCTTCCTTTCATAACATTACTTTTTTATCTACCTTTTTTCCTTTCGTTCGGTGAATGTCATGTACAACATGGTATGGCTTGTGCCACATTACCTTAATTAGTTATATAAGCCGATTTGATCTTAATGGTATGTGGAAATGTAGTGATTGTTAGATTTGTCTTTCTGGAATTCAATAAGTGACAAATGCCAAAATTCTAATGAAATTTTTTATTAATTGTGTCTTTGATCTTTGTCATATATTTATATGGCTTTTAGGCATTTCGTTTGTCTATGTTTCGGACATGAATGCTTTTATGGATTTTTTGGTTTATCTTCCTTAGGATTTCATGTGTCGTTGATCTTAATTTAGTTTAGACAGTTATGTGGATTTAAGATTTCCAATTTGCAAGAAAAATCCTCAATGGTTCAGAGGTGACTCAAAATGGCGACCTACGGGAAGATCCCATGTCCTAGCCTTTATATGTCAGCTGAGCTACCCCTTTAAGGTTTCACCCTTCATACTTGGTATCTAGGGAAAGTTGCTATGAAAATTGCCTTCCATTTGCTAGATTGCTCTTTAAAGCTCAAATGACATAAATTATATTGGAGTTATACAACATTTGCTAATTAATTGATTGCTTTCTAGCTTTAAATGGTAATTGACCTTTTTCTATCATGTTGTTTTGTTAATGTTTTAACCTTCATCTAATGTTATATTTTTCACTATTTGCATGTGCAAAGCGCAGGGACGGAGCTAGAGAAATTTTCAAACGGTGGCACTATTTAACTTTAAAAAAACATATATAGAGATATTTTTCAAAAGTCAATATTAGTTTAGTGGTTAGTTCATTGCATTTTAAATAAAAGGTCTTGGGTTCGAGTCTTGTTATTACAATTTTTTTAGAAACATAATAAATATAACATTAAAAGCTAAAAAACTAGAAAAATGAAAAATAAATATAACATTAAAAGCTAAAAAACTAGAAAAATGAGCATACCAAGATTCAAACCTAAGACCTCACATTTAAAAGACAAGGAACTAACCAACTAAATCAAGGAAAGTTCGTGTCCTTGTTGCAGTTTCAAAAAATATATGGTGGCACACAGCAGTTAATACGGTGGCACACTATGACGGAGGAACAATACGGTGGCACGTGCCACCGTGTGCCCCAAATTAGATCCGTCCATGGCAAAGCATCTTGTTCTTGTTGGTCTTTGAGACGATGATCAATGTTTGTTTGGTTTTCTTATTTTAGTTTAATTTTTCTTAGCTTGTATCAATTGACGTACTTTAATTGTAGTAGTTATGAAAATAGTTTCATATTTTTTTATTGTGTTTGGATTTATCGATTTACTTTGATAAGATAGGTATTTTTACTATATTTGTTACATTTGATTTTGTTCAAACATAAATTTTTGAATTTTATTTTCATTGCAAAAAGTATAAACCATTAATGCATAAGTCGTTTATTAAAAGCTACAAGAACATTTTAGTGTTTGACGTACTTTCCACCACTTTCAAAATCTTTAACTAATTGACCATATTAATCTTCAATCTATGGTTGCCTGATTTGTGATTTAAATAGAAAAAAATATTAATCTTCGATGTGTGGTTGGCCGATTTGTGATTTAAATTGAATAAAACATGAACATGGTTGCCATTTCAAGTTTAGTAAAAAGGCAACCAAACAATCCTTTTCTTGGTCAGTCATATTTATTGTTAGCATAACTAAATTTAATTGGTTTTCGACTTTAACCATTATTGGATGGAGCTAGATTAAAAAGTTTAATTCGTCAAGCTTTGGGTATTTTAATTGTATATGGCTCTTATTTGAGAGCAAGAAAATAATTTTTTAAAGTGTCATGACTTGACCATTAACCTGTTAAATGCATTAGATAGGTATGTAACTTGATTATTAAGCTTTATCTAAACCACCATCTTAATCATTACCATCCACAATGGGCCGGCAAAGGGAGCGGCAAGGCTTCGGTACCGATTGGCAAGGCTGTCAACACCATCGTGGTTGATTGGCAAGAAGTGAAATCGGCATGGCCATGCCAACTCCTTAGACTACCCAACCCCACCCCACCCTCTCTGTCCTTTCTCTCTATCTCTGTCTTCTTTCTCTCTCTTCTTTTCTTTTTTTGTTAGTTATTCAGATTGGTATGGTTGTGGTTGATTGGTAAGGATTGGTAAGGTTTTGGTAAAGATAGTGGAAAACTGATGTGGCGACTGGTACCATTGACAAGCGTCGTGACCACTGTGGATGGGTATATCCGTCCATTCACACTTTATAACCATACAAAATTGTAAAATGGAAAAGATAAATTGATGTTTTGAGTTTTCGGAATAAAAAATCCCGCTGCAATGCACGGTACCTACGGACTTGGGGCTTATTTAGTCAGCTATACGTGACTATGTAGTAGTGTCTTGATAATATATAAAGTGTCTTATTTAGTAAGCTTTTAGGAGGGGGCTTTATGCAGAAAGCCAAGTTTTTCAAACATTCTTCTTCCAACTATGAAAAAACCTTACCAAACAAAAATCTTCCCAATCTATTCACACAGTCAACTTTATTCATACAAGACTTAGGTTAGTTTGTTAGTAGCTTAATGACCATTTGGTACCTAGGTTAGTTTATTCATAAAGTTTTTCTAAGGGTTTCAATAGTTGTGTTTTCCAAAAGAAAAAAGTTAAACTTTACCTGACAATGTTCTATTGTGAGTACAAAGGCCCTAAAAAGCCCGACAAATCACTTCTTTTACCTCCTATCCCCTCTTAGCAGTATATTTATATTGTCTCTTGTAGCTTATATTAGATCGAACTTTCTTTTTTATATTTATAGACGTGTTTTTCGGTCTTTATGAAACTTCCTTTACAATTCTTTACACCCGCTGCATCGCACGGGTACATTAACTAGTTTATATAAAAAATTATTGTCTCGCTTCCCCAACTACCTTTCTAGTTTTTGTAAAAACAGTTTTGAAAACTTTTTATTCCAACTCTTTTTAAATTACGTATTTGAATATTTGAAATGAAATATAATCAAAATCGACTGTGGCTGTTTTTGATAAAAATAAGCTAGCTTATTAAAACGCTACTTTAAATAGTTTTTTGTAGTTTTGTTCAATAATACCCTTATTAATATTAATTATTAAATTCAAGTATACATTTTTTGGTCATTTTACATACTCATAAACTAGTTTTTGTCAAACATAATTTGTTCATAAGCTAACTTATCATCAATCAACAGCTAGGTTATCAGCTAGTTTGTCAAACGTAGCCTAATTTTCAAATCAAACTTATCACCTTATCTTCAATTATATTTGTCTCAATTATTCATACACCATGATTGGTCTTTTTTTTTTTGGAAGAGGTATCCCAGACCACATTGGGCCCAGACTAATCCTCGGCAATTTTTGGGCCGAAGCCCGACTGCTAAAGCATGCAGCCCGAGGTCGAAGCCCCCGTACCTCCGCTTACATTACAAGAAAACAAAGAAAATGACAAATGCCACTTTCTAATAATTACATAATAAGTTTAGAAATATTGATAATTGTCAAAATCAGTTTCTTTCTTTCATATAAAACCGATAAATTAAAATTGTTTCATATGTGAAAAAACATGTCTACATGTTTTTATATGCTAAACACACACCCATTATGAATCAGAAATGAAGGGGAATACATGATCTTTTCTTTATACGGTACCAAAGTTTTTTTTTGTTAATATAGTATCAATTATAAATGAGATGTAAAACTTTATACCATGTATAAGCTAATTAACTGCATTTGGTATTAGTTTTTTGGTTGATGCATGTTGCTATTTGTTTTGTACCAACTTCAAGTTACATATATGAAAATTTGTCATATTGCAAATTTCGAGTTGTATTTTGGGTTTTCAGGCAACAAACGTGTCCTTAATCGTGATGAATAACATTTGTGAACATTCAAATGTTCAAACAAGAGGTTAAAGTTATAATGTTTAATATTTAGTACATACAAAAATACAAAAACTAATAAAGAATTAAATAAGTTGGTACTGTAGTATTACCATGGTACACAACTTCCAATATGGTGTACCAACCAAGTTTATATACTTGGTACGATACTACTAGCCGGCTGCAGTTGCTATTAATTTAATTGGTATAGTTGATACAAATGTTGATTTGGTATGATTTAAAATTATAATATCTAGTCGACAAGCTCAGTACTTAGAAAGCTCCTTTGGAAGGAGCTTGGATTCCAGTCCCGTTGTTAGAAGGCACCATAGCTAGAATTTCTTTCATCAAACTAAAAGCTCTATAGGCAGTTGAAGTGTCTTTCTTTTGTCTTCCCTTGCACATACACCATCTCTTTGTGAGTTCGAGAATTTGTCCAGTGAAAAGGGATGTTAGTAAGCTTCAAACGAGATTAGATAAACTGACTCTTTTAGGTAACTTGTACGTATTGTTTAATAATATCATTTTTAATCTCAACCTTGAATGAAACTCATTGAGAGCACCGCCAATAGTTTATTTAAATGAAATTTAGATTTTGTTCTCAATTTTGCTCTATCATATTCTCTATATTGTTTACTAAGGGTGCGTTTGGTTTGCAGACTGCATAAGATGGAACAGGACAAAAAAAATTAGTCTCATGTTCAGTTTGACATTGAACAAGGACAATATGGGACAATGACAACATTAAGGGGGGACTAAATATCAATTCACGAGACTTAACCAACCATTTTTTGTTCCATCCAAATAGGTGGAACAACCTTGGACTAATCTAAAAATGACTTATTTACCCTTTAACATGATACAAATTCTGAAACCTAACACCTAAAAACTCAGTCAGTCTAAACATCAAAGATCAATTTATGCCAAACAGAACTCCAAAATATACAAAACGACAAATTTTACTCTAGGAGATTTCCTATATTGTGCTCTAAAATATATAAAACAATGGATTTTGCTCAACAAATTTTCTATATTGTTCTCTAAAAATATAGAAAACAATAGAGACTCCAATAGAAAATGATTAACGTTGATGTGAAAAAGAGAAACTTTTTTTTATATTTTCTTCCACCAATGAAATTAAGTTTTTATAAAGTCTTTTTAAAGCGTTTTAGATGATAAAATTATAAAATATATTGGTAATATTATTAATGTTAGAACCTCTAAAATAGAGAATGTGATGAAGTGGCATGTAATTTTTCAAAAACACTTTCAACTTTCCGTTCTCCATTTTAAATAAATTATAAAAAAAAATCCGTTAAATACATTAAATGGTTGGTATCTATATTCACTATTCTCACGATATTAATTGCTTGTATTTTTATATACGTTAAAATATCGTATTTTTACATACGTATGAATTACGATCAAAGCAAAATTCTTTAACTAAATCCCTCTATACCATAACCTATACTCGTTATTCGTAATAACAAGACGAAAACACAGGACGCTTAAATCAAAAACCCACAAGACAAAAGAGAAATCTACCGTAATCGGTCAAAAGCCAGACACTAAGAAAAGTGTACGGTTGTACTGTACAACCCAATAATGCACAAATCTAAGTACTTTCAACTTCTTGTTCTTTAGAAGCAACAAAAGGAGGTTCAAATCTAGTGAAAACCCTAAAGGCAGAAATCAAAGAAAGCACCAAGAAACAAAGGAGAGCAATGAAATGAAGAACCAAAATGAGGTTTAATTTGCCACAAAATCTTCCATAAGAAGAACAAGCTTCACTCCATGTAACCTTTTGGTTGCCATTGTAAGCCAAATACACTATCTCCCCAATGCTACCACTACATGCCACCATCATATATGCAACCACCTATACATGCATACATATATATAGAGAGAGGTGAGTTCATACGATAAGATTAACTATTTAAGAAAACAAGAAAAACTGTGTGCTGTACAAAATCATATATGATTTACTTATAAAATCATACATGATTCACGCGACACTGCCCACGACTTTTAGTCGCGTCGAAAGTCATTCGCGTCCGATTTATCTTTGTTAGTGTAAAATCACATGTTTTCTCAAATAGTTAGCATTCTCGTTTAAATCTTTCTCTTTCTATATATATTATTAAATATTATGGATGATATTTAAAAAAACCAAAAAGGAGTGGAGATAAAAATATGAAGATTTGATCATGTAATTGGATTGGGTTTTTGAATTTTGGGTTATCTTGATAGGATCCATTACAAGATCTACTTATATTTTCTAAAGCAAATAATTGTGGGTTTTATATAAAAGTATTTAATTAATTTATAAAATATAAGATATTGAATTGTCTCCTATCAGAAATTGTTATAATAAGTTGATATCACCTTTTTGGATGCCCCAACAAGTCCTTTAAGACATTTTCTTTTTCAAATAAGACATTCTATAAGTCTTTTTATGTAACAATACCGAAAAACTTTTAAATAAAAACAATTTATTTCAGAATCGTCGAAGGAAACTTGTTGACGCCCCGTTAAAGTTGTAACATTTTTACATATAACACACATTTTTAACTTTTGTAATACCCTTTTTTTATTTACCTCCATAAATTTGGTGAATTTACCACAAAAAAATTAACCCAAAAGAAAAGGTAATATGAAATTATGATCTGAATCTTGAAAAGATCCCCCAATTTAGGTGAATGATTTAAAGAAAAGTATTATGAAAGAAAGTGAATATTAAACCTGATCACAGACTAAAAAGATCCAAGCTTTATTCATCAAGTTCTTGATCCATGAAGAGATAACAGCTACCAAAGAATAACCAGCAGAAATGGCACTAATGCTGATCAATAATCTGTTAAAAAGAAAAGATCACGAAATCGAATAAAGTTTAATGAAACGAATACATTTTCAAGAAATCTTGATGGGTATTGTTTCCAAAGAATCTGCCAAAACAATACGAAGTCGAATAAAATTGAATTAAATGAAGACGGTTTTCAAGAAATCTTGATGGGTGTTGTTCGAAAGAATATGTCAAAACAATACGAAATCGAATAAAGATTAAATAAAATGAAGACGGGTTTCAAGAAATCTTGATGGATATTGTTCGAAAGAATATTGGAAAAGAAAACGCAATCGAATAGATTTGAAAAAATATGAAAGATGGTTTTCAAGAAAATCTTGATGGGTATTGTTTCAAGAATCTACAAAATCCATTAACTTTTTTAAGTGTGGGTATTCGGTCAGTTTACGTGCACTAACTAACTAACTGATCACCCCGGGTGACCAGTAGTTATCCTTATGATCATAGGGGCTTTGGCAACGCCTATATTCGAACAAAACCCAAGAAGATTGAAAATTTCCACTACGCATAACCACTACGCCACAACACAAATGACTTAAAAAGATCCGATAAAATCGAACAAAATGAAGATGGTTTTCAAGAAATCTTGATGGGTACCAATTGAAACACTCTCTCAAATGAAATGAAGATGGTTTTCAAGAAATCTTGATGGGTATTTGTTTGAAATTGAGTTTAAAAGAGATGGAACATTACTTGAGACCCTTGATGTTATTGAACTCCAATTTGCCATACATGGGGTTATCTTCTTGATTGGTCAAAGTCAACCACATGGAAGCAAGGCTTAGAGGAATCACCATCAACCTTAAAGCTGAATCTATGACTTTAAGATTTCTCACATTTTCCCCAAGAATCATCATCTTTGAAATCAAGAAAACCCCACTTCAAATCTGCAACAACAAAAAAAGCTTAGAATATGATCAAGATTTTGACTTTTGAGAAATTGAATCAAAATGGGTGCCAAGAAATCTTGATGGGTGAATGAATCAAATCAAGATTATTGGGGAATTTGTAGGGTGTTTTTTTAGGGGTTGGGTTGATGGATTGAGGTTGGTTAAAAGTGGAAGAGAGTGATAATGGATTCCAAGTGGCAGAAAGACTTCTTTTTTGAGCAACCACAAAGCACTAATAAAACTAGTGTGGGAGTGACATGGGGGTGAGCTAAACTATAACATCTCCTTTCTTTAAAATATTTTTAAAAATCAATATTTTATTTTCTATTTTATTCTAACATATTTTTTATGTTATTGTTTAAAATATATAAAAAAACTTGAGGATCCTTTTATCTGAATGCTTCCCAGTAACCGATTGTTGGTAAAATTCAATACTTTTAACTTGCTTTATTGATAAGATTGTAATTTAATAAAACGGTACCGTATGCAACAATTTAACTAGTAAGCATTTATTGACAAAAAGTCGTCGTCACCCTCATTAGGACAAGACTCTCCATCTTTATCATTGTTTTACCGGATAAGATTATCCATTTTTTTCATGTTCACCAATAACGTAAGTAAGGTAAATAACCAGATAAACTTTCAATAAAATAGTTTAATATAACAAGAGAGCAAATCTTTTTATTCTTATTTTTTTTACAAAGTGTTTATAGTGTGTCAAATTATATAATACTTTAATGATATAAATTAATTTTAAATATAAATTATAAAATATTTTTGTTCCTCTTCTCACTATTTTAGTAAAAATTAAAAAAATTGTTAAAAATGTTTTCATGTTAGTACCATGTGAATGGAGGATGTACTTTTTTTTTTGACAAGAATGGAGGATGTACTCAAAGATGGGAAATGGGAACCCCTAGAGTATTTATAGGGGTATATTTGACTTTTCACCCAATTATTGATGGTTGGTTTAGGTTACCGTGGGGGCCTACAATTTGTGGTTCCAAAATAGTAAGGAATAACAAAAATAACAAAAAGTCTTTAATGCCCCCCAACTACCTTTACCATGTTTGACACTAGTCATTAATCTCTTCAAATACAAAGTAAAATCACATTTAAGTTTCAACCACTAGTTGTGGTGTAAGCCTTAACGCAACCAAACGTGAAACAATGAGTTTTTTCGTCTTATCATGTTCTATCTTATTGAATCTAACAATTACAGCCTAAGAGATATAGTGAAAAAATGTATCTAATCCGAGTTCAAAAATAGGTGATGTCAGATTATGGCCATGGAGGTTCACCTACCATAATTTCATACTATTCGTGGTCATTCGATAGATTAGTCAGTGTACGTAAGCTGATTTGAAACTCAGAGTCATCCAAAAAGAACACATTCAACATATATACATATACAATACGTGTATAGATTCACTTATAGGCGAAGATCGTGTGAGCAGTTGAGTTAACGGTTAGAAGCGTGAGAAGTTGATTTGAACCGATGATCGCTTTTAAGATCATGTCCTCCCATGAATTATGTTTTAGAAGATAATTGATATGCTGCATCTCGGTGCATTTCATTTTAATATGCATCAATTTCTCATCAAACGAGTGATAACTTCACATGCTTTGCACCAAATATAACACTTTTTACCGAAATCACACCCTTCACACATACACACACACGCTTGACTCTAACAGCTTATAGGCCCATAACACCTTATAAAAGGCCCTAATAAACTTAAATGAATGCTGTTTTTTTTTTGACATCTAAGTTGTTGACATGTAAAATGACCAGCTAAAAAAACAAGTTTGGATGTCTGCTTTACATCAATAAGCGATGCAAGAATTTTTTTTGACAGACCGGTCCATTAGTTAATATTTTGCGATTAATTAGTTTGCCGGTCTAATTAAATTTTTATAAATAAAATTAGAAATTACGGATGATTCTAGCTCCCACTTAAATGGATGAACATGTGAGAAAAACCGCAAAAGCATAAGTATCTTGTTATGCTTTTGAATCCTTTGCATATAGTGGACCTCTTAATAAATCTATTAAAGATAGATACAGTACCAACTTTGCAATAACATACAAATAGTGGATATTGTATATTAATTTATGTAGTTGGATTATAATGAGAAATACATTATGTTGAGAAGTAGTAATAGATCTCTATCTACAAATTAATTTTAAAGAAAATACCGAGGGGGTGTTTACTCAAACACTTATTTGATAAGCACTTACCAGTAAAATTAAACACTATCATCTACCATATCGTACAATATATTAGTCTCTCAAAATGGTATCGTATGCAAGAATCTAACAACTCATTTACTCAAAATCCAACTTAACGGTGAATAACCTTTGAGCAAATACAATTTAACAAAAGTAACCTTACAATTGTGGAAGCTTGACATTAAACCATTCATTTAAACCAACTTGAAGGAAAAACAATCATTTGATTAAGTCAAACATGTGCTCAAGTTTAATCCAAAAAGAAAGAAATAATTGTTCAAAACATATCCAATCAACTTTAAAATTTTAACATGTTCAAACTACCGACACAACTATTAAAAATCCAATTCAAAACTTCTCAAAGATCATTCTTCATACTAAACCGTTGGATCATCGGAGCCTCATGCGGGAGCCTTGCCTTTGTCCTTGGAGGACGTACCTGTCACTAAAGAAAATAATAACAACGGGGTAAGCGTGATGCTTAGTGAGCACACACCTAAACCACCTACCATTACATATACATAACCATAACACAATGCAATCATATACATGCAATTATCTGCCCCTCCTTACGGCTCTATGCTGTTAAGGAAGAAATAATGATACTGATACCAGGTCTCTGCCTTTATATATCTTCCCTAGGGGGTATCACTACCACCTTAGGTACTATCTACCTTTCACATGCCAAACACATACACATAACTACACATGCATCACAATTATACACACATAACAGTAAATGGATAGGTAGAGTACTCACCTGACAGTCTGCCAAAATCACACACTTGCACACACTAGTTCACAAAGAATCACCTATAACACATTCATGCAATTACACATCAAAAACAACCCAAAGATAGGTGTTTAACTCTTTCCCGACTTCCCTTCCCAAAATGACGTAGCTACCCCTGACCAATTTCCACCAAACTTCCCGAAACATCATGTTTCACTATCCGTTAGGGGACTATAAGCAATAGAACCTCAAACGAAAGCGTTTGCAAAAAATGCAAACCGCGAACAGTTCAAACGGCGGGTTCCTACCCACGGCTTACCCGCTGATACCCATAGTTGCTTTCCAGCCGCGGGTTGCTACTCTAAACCAGGGTTTTCATCCCCTTACTCCCAATTCGACCACACTCAAACAAGATCGTGATTATACATTCATCCCAAATGTTTAGGACGTTTCTAAAACACATAACATTAACCAATTATGTCAATTGATGACCAACCGATCATCAATTTCAACCAATATCCTAACCTTTCTAAATAACATTCATAACGACTCAACAACAACAATTAAAGGTGTTAAGACCCTTACCTTGCTATAGAAAGCACTTGTCAACGTTTCCTCTACGTCAATTGCTCCAAATTTCGAAACCTCCCTTCTCTCAAATCGCCTCTCTCTCTCTCTCTCTCTCAATCCAGTTCTCTGGAAGTCGATTAAGCAAAAGAGAGGAGTTGAGGGCTCCTATCTCACTTATATACATGCTAGCTTTGACCCTCCTCTTTCAGAATTATCCAACTAGTCCCTAAACTTCAAAAAACATAGCAAAACCATTAATAAGTTACCTTAACTTCGTTAGGGACAGTTAGTTAAAAAATTGGAAAACGGGGCGTTACAAACAATTTACCCGATAAGTGCTTACCGAGTAATATTCGTTAATCTCACTTACCGAGTAAGACTCTCGGTTCATGCTATCGCTCTTACCGGGTAAGATTCTAGTCTTTGTCATGTTCAATCCGTAAGGTAAATTGATCTGATAAACACATATATGAGATATACATGACCAAGTTCCCTACAATATATAAAATAATATGCAAAATTAAAAGATTTACAATAGAAGAAATTCACTATTCTTTTAAAAACGAAAAATCACTATAAAAGATATAATCACTTAAAATTTATAAAAATTAATAATTGTGAAAAAAAACGATAACTGCTGGAGTGGGCTGGGTTTGCTTAGCTTAAACCTTTTACAAATTTCTTGGGCTTTAGGTTTGATACAATAGAATGGGTGATGTCATTTTGATGTTTGATTTCTAATTTTTGTAACATAATTATTTTATTTCATATCTATTATGTACTTCTTTTTAATTTATTTTTGAACTAATTTATAAGTATTTTTGTAAAGGTTCATATGGGTTTCGCCTATACTACGTCCTTGACAAATAGAAAATTAAGTTACGGTCATCTTCTGAGACCGAGTTTGGTCACAAGATGCAAACATTTGGACTTGAACCTGGGTAGACGAGATATTCTACCATATCCCCCTAGGTCTTTTGCCACTACGATGCCACCACCCTTGTGATTAATTTCATGAGTCTTTAGAATATGGTTTTGTAAGCACGTTGTTATTATTTATCTTTTGTATATAGGGGGTGTTTGGAATTGCTTATCTTTTTTCCCAATAAGTTAAAGTTAAATGCCTTATTTAAAAGTGCTTATCTTCTTTTTGGAGAAGCCATAAGTACTTCATCCAAACACTCTAAAACTTTTTATTAACTTTCCCACAATGAAATCAGCAACTAAGTTGTTTTCATAAGCAATCCCAGACACCCACGTAATATATTTCAGATATGAGTTTTGGGTACGTTGTCATGGTTGCAAAAAACAAAATATTGATGTTTTTCTAGCAATGAAAACGATATTTATTGTTTTGTATTTGTCATTTGTTAGCGATGAAAATAACAAAAAAATAGGCTAAATGTTTTTTAGGGTCAAGGCTTATTTATTTTGGGAGGTAAAACGAGATATATGTTTATAAAAATTAGAAAAGTAATTGTTTAAAAACTTCTTCGTGTTTCTAGAAAAGTTACCCAAAGTTTAAGTTGGTAAGTGTTAATAATTACTCTAAGTTTTAATCTTATTATGTTGCAAACACGATTCTTCTTACAATTGCCTTATTAAGTTTCATCTTTTACGCTATGATCATCTGAGGTGTAGGTTTTACCGAATAATCTGATTTAATTTACAAAAAATTGTATGTCTATTTGACTAGAAGTTTATTCATGACCTTGTTACAGGATCCAATTTTTATATTTGTTCAAGATACCGGCTATGTTTGTCTTCAAATTTTAACCTTTTTTGATATTCGAGATGGCGTGACTTCTTGCATACCTTATGTTTAATTCAGTTCACCAACAATTTAACATCCCGAATTCTCTATTAAAGGATGGTGAAGGACCGAGAGAACAATTGAGGAATGTTTGAGAAAATGGTCGAAGAAACAGTTGGGAAATCAGTTGAAAAAGCACTCAGTATGTCTGGCACGAAAGTGACAAAAGTGACAATTTAGCTGTCACAATCGTTGTGAACGTGCCATTCTAAAGTGTTGTTTGTCACTTTAGCCGAGTGGGGTTTAGCCACAATACATTTTGTCTGAAAGTGTCATGCTAAAGTGATGTATGTCACTTTAATTGTCACACTTGCGGTTGGGTCTAGGGTATAAATTCGATTTTTAAGCCATTTCATCATATCTTCTTCATCTCTACTTTGATTTGAACGATTCATTTTGCTATATTCTCGATTTTTAAAGCTCTTTAGGAGTAGATCAAAAGAAGTAAACATTTTTTGCAGGATCATAGAGTATTTGAGCAATGCCTACCACTCCATCTCTCCTTCACTTATAAGCTAGGGTTTGTGAGTTCTTCATCTCCACTTCTTTTCTCCCCTCTTTGTCTTAAGTTTCGTGTTCCTTGAGGTGGAGAAGATGTTTTGGGAAGTTTTGGAGTTAGTATTTGGGATACTTTCTTATAGATTTCAAGTTTTCTTCAAAAAAGCTCAAGATGGGGGTCAAATGTAGATTTGGCCTAAATCTAGCAAGGTGAGTTCAAGTTGCTTTGTGAAAACATTGTACATACTATTTTTTTAGGTATTAACATATTTGTAACATCTTTATATTTGGAAAGAACGACTAATTTAAAATTTTCTTAAAATATATCGAATAAAGGATAAATCCTCTTCTATACATTAATGAATAGCTAGGCCCTTTTGTGTCTCTAACTAGCACTTACCTCGTCACGATATTGCTAGCAGAGATGGATAAACGGACTAGTCTGAGATCGTATCCGACAGTTAACCAGAACTGGGACCTACCGAGGACCGGTTACGACTCGGCCCGACAAAGGACCGGTTAAGGGACTGAAATATAGGACCAGTTCAGGTATTTGGAGTTTTCGGAGGACCAGTTATAACCTAGACTGGTTAAGCCTTGGGCCAGGCTAAAGGACCCTGATAAGGTATATGCTAGTTAGAGACACGTGAAGGACCTAACTATTCGTTAATGTCTTTCGCACATTGGAGACAACGACATTTCTTCGGTATTAGTAACACCAAAACTAGATCTAGTCCTGACATAAGACTGGTTTATATATTATTGGTGTTAAACCTAGATTTTAATTTGGGGGTAATTCAAGTGTTGATGTATAGAAACAAATTTATTCTTTATTCGATGTATTTTAATGAAAATTTTAAATCGATTGCTCTTTCCAAAATTGAGGGTATTACAAGTAATCCAATCTACTAACAATCATCTTAACCTAAATTCATGGTTTTCTTTTATCTTGACAAAAGTTCTTTTAGAATTGATTGTGATGTATGAATGCAACCCGAAAGATTTTGGAGTAAACACCCATCCAAACAACTCCAACAAGAAAATAACAGATAAACCAACGTTAATAACAAGCTACGCTACCTGCCATGGACGAATTGGCATCTATTCTTGCCGCATGTCAAAAAACAACAAGTCTACTTCCAAACAGATTTATCCATATGTGATGGAGATCACATTAGTAGGAGTATATATATCGGTACGTCTTTGGCTTGTGTTGCAATGACGAGTAAGACAATCAAGCTAGCTACCTTCGTCTAGTTTGATCGTTTAACGACGACTCTCTTTTTTAAACAGAAATGGATATAAAAAAACATCTATATAAAAAGGTTTACAACCTGGTGGCTAGTGTAATATTAGTTTGAAACTTAGAAGTAAAGAATAAAGAAAATAATGGAATAAAGTAAAGAAACAAGAGAGTGAATTAATGTTGTCTTTATTGTGTCAATGGATAAGGAATCAATGGATTTGTGTTAGATGCCATTTTATATGTTGGCTACACCATCCAAATGGTAGGTCTTTTTGTGCCCATCAAGCATAGACTTTGACTAAATTGAATATAAGTATATTATTTTTATTAAATACTTATCTAAAAGAATATAAATTTTAATGGTAGTATAGTATTATTTTTATTTATTAACTAACTACATTAAAACCTATTTTACGTATTATTATATCTTTCTAGATTTGTATAACAATTTCCGATTTTCTTTTTATTTTTACTATAAACCCACAAAATAGTCTTTCATTATAATCTATTCATTTTAAATTTATGTTCTACATTATTTATTTAGTGTGTCCTTGTACTATAAATTCAACTTATAAATAAAATATATAATAATTTGCAACAAAAATTTATAGGAAAATCGATAAAAAGAGCTAATTTCTTCAACCATATTAAGTTTTAGCCAATCTTAAAATTGCATTGTGATTTTAATCAAAGTAAAGTTTAGTAAATGACTTATATAAAACTTATTTTCATATTAAAAGAAAAAAAAAGTTAATATTCATATAAATGTGAATCTTTATATAAATTCAGCTAAATATTTTATTTTCTTTAATTTAAAAACCGAGTATTATTAACACATAAGACATAAGATAAACGCAAAGGCCGTGCATATCACGGGAATGGTTTTGTGGGCTCAAGGTGGGCTCGGCAGGCTCAAGCCGCCCGTGGTACGCCCACGGCGGTTTCGAGCGGCGGGCTCATGGGCAGTTTCCCCAACCCGCCATCCTTCACTCTCCTATTTATTTAAAGTGAAACCATGAAATTGTGTATTTTATGTGGTACGAGATTTAAAAGGTTGATTGTTTAAGGATGGGATAGTGAAAAACTGACGCGACGCTGATGTGGCTGTGAAACCATGAAACCTGATAATTGTGTGGACCCTTGACCTAAGACATGATTAAAAATATAATTTATTTTAAGGGGAGGTTTTGGGCTCCACCGACTACAGATGGGTTATGGGCTGATCCTTTGCGTCATATTTACGCATATCTTTCAATATTCCATTATTAATTTTAAAAAAATTAAAGTTATTTTAAAAAACAAATAAATTACAGATTAATTTACATTTTAGTCCTTGAAGTAATTTGATGTTATCACAATTCGTCCATATAACTATTTTATTACAGGTTTTGAAACTTCCGATTTCTTGTTTGAGCAAAAGGTGCAATACCCATGAAGTTAGGAATCAAGAACACAAAGGTACGAGCCTATAGAACAAATCATGTTCAAGTAAGGTCGGGTAATACACATAAAGTCTGAAGTTTAAATAAATGATGTAAAATACAATATAATGTAGAGCATATTTTTTTTGGAAATCAAAATACCCTTTAGATAATGGATATATTTTCAATAAAGTTAGAGTTAGGGATTGTTCTAAAAGCAAAATGCAAATTATGATGACTTTTAGATTTATTAAACATTAGGTTCCATTTTCAAAACTTTCACTATGTCTTAAGGAGCCAAGTTGTATTTTACTTTTAAAGTATATGTAAATAGTAAATATCTTTTTCTTTGAACAACAAAGAAAGGGAGGAAAGGTAAGGAGCTTCGGCATAGTTATCACCCCCACCAAACCATCGACTTTATTAAGAAACGCCACCAGCAAGATGCTGGACAAAGGAATACAAAGAAGCCAAAATCCAACCAAAAACCACAACAAAAACAGGGGAAAAACACCACCTAAGGGGCGATAAAACTCAATAAAAGGAGAGCACGTTGTTGCCAAGAGCATTTTACGTCGGGTTTTCTGAAATAAATCCAAAGGTAAGCCAATCTTTGAGCCGTTGGAAAGATGTCTTCATGAAGAATTTTGCTCAACTCCTCTTGCAAAGAATGAATGACCCTACTCCGCCAATGCCATATCGACCAGACCGAAACCATACAAATCGCCCTAATCAGATCGCTTTGGGTATTACGGGGATCTGAAGGAAACATGAAATTCTTTAGAAAGATAACCGAATCCACCCTATTACCCGATAACCCGCACCACGCCCATATTTTCTTCCAAATAGCATCAACTCTCGTGCACCAGAAAAGACAATGGTCCGGGTGTTCATCCTCGAGATCACAAAAGGCTACAAGCCACATACGCCAAAATCACCCCACGACGCTGCAAATTGGCTTTTATAGGAAGCGCATTTAACAGCAAACGCCAGAAGAAAGGATTTACCTCTAAACATCAATCTAAAAGAAATTTCTTTCGCATCTTTTTAATAAAAATTCACAATTTCCGTTTCTGGGGTCTAAAAATTGCAGTTTTGATCGTATGATTTGTAACTCATTGTTATTTTCGTCTTATAATTTACAGTTTATTATCGTTTCATATTCACGTGGTTTACAGCTTACTATTGTTTTGATCCTTATAATTTTACAACTATTTACTGTTTTGGTTCCTTATACTTTAAGGTAGAAATTAACACAACGGTATGATTACAAATTACGGGGATGAAAAACTTAATTTATAAACCACAGGGACTAAAACTATAACTTACTCATTTCTTTAACTTAAAAGGTATAAAATCCAGAAAGCACCATATAACCCGACCCGAATAAACCATACACCCACCGCCATAGAAACAACCCGGTGCTTTTCCTATATAAACTCCCCTGCCCTCACCTTACTTTCTTATAGAATTCGATTTCATCTTTTCTTCATCGTTGGGGTTGAAAGGAATCGGCGATTTTAGGTAAAGTTTATTTATTTATATGTTTATTCTTGTGATCGATTGGATTAATTCTTTTGATTTCTTATGATCTAAGAGAAATACTTCGATCGATTTCGATGAATTATTGCTTTGATCGATTATATGATTATCTGTTCTTAGGGTTTCGTTTGGTTATGGTTGATGCTTGATTGTTGTGTAGATCTTTGATTGATTTCTTTTGAGTATTTTAGGGATAAGTCGGTTTATCTGTAATCATGAATTTGTTGTTCTCGAAGAAGTTTCAATTTGATCTCGATTTTTCAATTAGGTTTTCATGGTAAAGAAGGTAGGTTTTTTGCACTAGATGAATCGCTATGATTCAGATCAAAACGATAATCCAAAGTTCTTCAAAAACAATAAATTCATGAACCCTAACTATGTATAATTGTTAGCTTCCATAGCTGAATCAGTAGATCAGGTGTTAGAGTTAGACTCAACTAATGATAATCGATTAGAACAATTGTTTTTTTTTTGTACTTGATTGTGTCGATCTTTGATTTCTTTCGAATATTTTGGGAATTTGGTCGTTTTGTTATCATGAATTCATTGTTCTTGAAAAACCTCAGGTTACCGTCTTGATCTCGATCTTTCGATCGATTTTCAGTTAGGTTTTTACGGTAAAAAAGCTATATATTAGTGATAACAAAAGGCCGAGTATCGATCATAACCATGTAACTTACGAAAGTATTCAAAAGAAATCAAGGATTGGCACAATCGAGTATCGATCATAACCAAACGAAACCCTAATAACAAATTACCATTAGGTTCCAAAGCTAAAATTGGTCAAACAAATAATCATCATCGATCAAGGCAATAATTCATCGAACACATCTTGATCGTTGCTTACGGATGCTAATCTCGTTTCTTTGCAAACAAACAGTGACTTTTATCTTTCATTCAAACAAAAGTTCATGGTTGATATCGAAGTTCAGATCCCATCTGCCTTCGATCCATTTTCCGACGTCGATCAAGATTCCGGTGGCGGTGCAGGTGTCAAAGAGTATGTTCATATCCGCATACAACAAAGAAATGGTCGGAAAAGCTTGACAACGGTCCAGGGTCTCAAAAAGGAGCTCAGCTACGAGAAAATCCTCAAGGATCTGAAGAAAGAATTCTGCTGCAATGGCACTGTTGTTCAAGATAAGGAGCTCGGGAAAGTGATCCAGTTGCAGGGCGATCAGCGTAAGAACGTGTCGGCGTTCTTGACCCGTGCCGGGATCGTGAAGAAGGATCAGATCAAGATTCATGGTTTTTGAAACCGTCGCTGCTATTATATTATCTTCGTGTTGGCGTATTTCGATTTCTTGATTTCGGTTTTCATGTTTGGTTTTTGTTGTAGTTATGGGTATTCCAGATGTGTGTGACTGGTGGATGTTGAAGTGTTTGGTTGGTTATGATGAAATAAAACTGCTTAGTATGATCAATATGTTCTTGGTGTGCAATTTATGTTGTTATTTACTGTTTGGGATCAGATGAAATCAGGTTGTTTTTTGTAGGCTTAAAATAAATTAAAACACTTATAATAAATTGTAGATTTAAGATAAAACAAAATTTGTGAAGATATGAAAGAATATTTGAGTTCTACAGCGAAAATATTGTGTAGATGTGTTCTGTTGTGAAAGTTTCGTGTTATTTATGCAGGTTTTTCGGTTTCATAAGAATAATCTGGTCTTATACGATTTAAATCTGCACGTTTTTGTTAATGGTGTTCTCTTTTAGTGTTATGTTTTTTTGCTTCGGGTTTTGATTTGTTGCAAACGCTGACAAGATTGGGATTGACTAAAATTTTTGCTTGTTGCAAACACTGATAGGATTAGGATCGATTGAATTAGATGGCGGGTTTTGATTTGACATGAATAGTTTAGTAACTTACTAATTGAGTTTAGTCCTTTATTTTTTGTTTCATCTGTTTTAATAGGATTGTTGTAAGAAATAACCGCATCTATAAAAAGAATTATTCTATGGCCACCTCGTAATTTTCTCGTAGTATAGCGAAAAGATCTATTGTTTCACGGGCTGTAATTTTGCCTTGCTTTATGTGGACATTGGATAGACAAAAGGATTACGAGACTATGCAACTTGTGGGATTTTAATGATTTATGCGATGGGTCCATGTTTTCATTTGATTGTTTGACATATCAATAAGGCCATCCGCAGCCGGGGGTGGTAGGAGACCGGTACCAGTGGGGAAACACCAAAAAGGATGGACCGGTATCACATCGGCATGGTACCACACCGGCACCCCCATGCCACTCTCTCTCCTCACCCCCACCCCAC
>LUCG01053043.1:1868-13341 GCA_001633085.1 Carthamus tinctorius | reverse complement strand
GGCGACGAAGCATAATCCGGCGACCACTCCGCCGGCAGCCTACTCTCTCCTCCGCCTCGCTTCTGCCACCACCACCGCCACGGTACAGGTACCCTTTCGCCGGCAGTCGATTCCGTTTCCGATCTGAGCATATTTCTTTTTGGTCATATTGTTGCATTTGCAGTTTTGCACTACTTGTGTGTTGTGTCCATTAACATTGTTGACTTCTACTGATTTTGATTGATTTTGCTTTCCATTAACATGACATTTTATCAAATATTTCGGATTTTTCGGATTATCCGGTACCCGAATCCGGAATTTCAGATTCGGATTCGGATATTAATTATCACTATCCGAAATTTTCAGATATCCGAAAATGAACACCCTAGGCATGGGGGTACCGGTTGGGGCCTCTACCGGTCCCGTACCTGTTCACCACGGCGGAGTTACCGCCGGTACCGGCTCCCCTACCGGCCTTGTTAAGGATGACCTTATATCAAGGACCAAAGTTATAGTTTACCTTTTTCTGTTTACATTTTTTTTAAAGTGGTTATACAAATATTTTTAATTATACCTAAAGGGTGGAGGATTATCTCAACCCAAAGCTTTAAATGATTTTTTTTCAATTCTATTTGAAGGTTCCCTTCTAATAACTGATCTCATGACTATAATTATAAAAAAAATATAAAGAAATAACTATAATTATAAAAAAAACACTAAGAAATAACTATAATTATTAAAAAAAACATAAAGAAATAACTATAATTATAAAAAAATCATAAAGAAAATATTGAAAAAAAGGACCACAAGAAAACAATAGAAAAAATATAACCATTTTTTGAACAATATCTTTTGGATTGTCTCAATCCAACGGTTTAAATGACCTTTTTTTCAAGGTTCTCTTCTAATCCCCAAACTTAGATGAGATTAGAAGAGAACCTTAAAAAAATATAAAAAATATCACACACTATTTTTTAAATCGAAAATGGGCAAAATATAAAATATCATGCAAAATAAATTACAACAAAAGATCATCATTTTTATATCAATAATGATGCATCCTTTTTGATATACTGTTTCACCTGCTTTATTATGATTTTTTGTTTTTCTTTTCAAGACTTTATTAATATACTTTTTTGAGAAATTATATTGCCGAGATCAACCATTAGAAGAGAACCTTGAAATGAAATCAAAGAAATCATTCAAAGCTTTGGATTAAGATAATCTTCCAGATATGATTAAAAATATTTTTATAACTCCTTTAATATATATATATATATATATATATACGTGTCGCGCTCTCGGCTGTTCTCATGTTCACAACCAAAAAGTGGTTCACATTTGAACTTTCCTCTATGTATATATATATATATATGTAAATATAAAATAGAAAAGAGAAACAAAGTTTGTTTTGTCAGTGGTAGAGGTAACATCACGAGGTGTCAGTGGATAGTATCCATGGCTACCTGGGTTTGAAACCCCGCGGTAGTAAGTGGCGCTACCCAAGTTTCGAACCGACTTTCGGGCCGGTTTGAGACCGACGCGGCTTAGTCGGGTGCTCAAATGGATCCCGGATACCCGTGGCGTGTGTGTGAGTTTATCGGTCGTTAAAAAAAGAAAGAAAGAGGTAAACTGTTTTGGTTCCTGAGATAAGACATCAAAAGATGGTAAAATGACGCAAATAACCCTCACTTAACGGACCGGTTTAACAGAGTTAACGTTCAGGGACCACATTTATCCTAGTAAAATGCTAACAGTAACTAGCAAAGACGTTCAATGTACTTATTGAAGTTCAGGGACCATTTTCGTGGCCGAATGTAAACCATAAGGACCAAAAGTGTAGTTTACTCTATTTATCAGATTTTCTCTTTGTTGTGTGATTGATCTGACACTACAAACTAACTCGCAACCCTCCAAACACAAACTCCCCCAATTTGGTTCAGAAGGCACCCAACATAAACCAAACCCTGCACCATAGTCAATCAATCATCCCCACCTTTCTCTTTCTCTCTCATCTTTCTCTCTCTACAAAATGTCTCCGAAGCCATCAGAGAACGGAACCGAAGGCGACGACGAGCGGGAAGAAGAAGAAGAGGATACAGAAGAGGAGGATAAGGACGAAGAAGGAGGAGGAGGAGAAGAGGAGGAGGAGGATGAGCCCAGGCTTAAGTACCAGAGAATGGGAGGCACCGTGCCTTCTCTCATATCCAGTGACGCCGCTTCCTGTGTCGCCGTTGCCGAGCGGATGATCGCTCTCGGTACGCATGGTGGTACCGTTCACATCCTTGATTTCCTTGGCAATCAGGTGAAATATGGCTTTGTTTTGTTTCAATCGATCACATCGGTTTTTTTTTTTTTTTTGTGTGTGTGTGGCTGTTGTTAGTGTTGGAGCTCTTATAGGTTTGCAATTCAATTACGATTTATGTTAATTGGTAAATTTAGTTGATTGGCTTACTTGATGCGAGATCTGAAGCTCAGTTGTTGATATATTCAGTTGTTTTGTGACATTCTTGTTTTTGGCGTACTAATATGGTTGGTTGTGGGGTGGGTTTCATTTGAACGTGGTAGTAGGAAAGAACGACTAGTTTTAGATGCCTTTTGCTTCTTTTAGTAAAAGAACAATTTGCTTGGATGAGTACACATTCTCATTAGGCAATGAACAAATACGACACATCTATTTGCAGATGAAAAGAGTCCTAGTCGACTTTTATGTTCACTTGAATTGGGTCATTTAGGTGGAAGCATTTCCCATGATTTGGTTTTATTAATGGATTTAGGTCACATAAAGAAGAGGGTATGGTTGTTGAACATACAAGGATGATTTTGCCCTCCTAGGCTGTGTGAAATAATGATCTCATTCATAGAGTTTATAGGTTCCCAAGACGTGTTCTATTTGTTGGAAAAGGTTCATCTAGGCTTTGCCTAGACTACATCCTTGGCAATTTGGAAATTAAGTTACGGCCGTCTGAGACTAAGCCTGGCTATAGGATGCTAGTGCTTGGACTCGAAGCAAGGGTAGATGGGATATTCCACCACATCTCCTTTAGGCCTTTTGCCAGTATGCCACCACCCTTGTGGTTGCGACGTGTTCTATTGCTGGACATTTGGGTATATTTATCATGGGGAAGGGTATTATTTCATATTGGAATCATACAAGTATTATTGTCACTCACAAAGGTCAATTTCTGGTCTTGGATCCTTATGTGGTAATACTTGTGTTACTTTTTTTTCTTTGGTACCTTTCTTCTCAGTTAGTGTATTTTGGATGAATGACTTGAAGAACTAAGTTGTTTCTGTAGCCTTTTACAAGTTATTTTAAATTAAAACACGTAAGCATAAAAGCTGCATAATTGTTAAAAGCACTTGGATGAATGAATGCGGATGGTAATGTATAGAGGAGATTATTGGGCAACCCATAAGTTCAATTAGTTGAATGTGGATCAAGGTTCTTCTACGGACATGGACGCTTTAGACTTCGAAAGAAGTGAACTCTAGGATGGCTTGTCTCCAAGCAACAATGTTTATTGCAGATATCCCATATTACAAACCTTAGTCTTCTGTAGAAATTTGTATATGCAAACCTTATTCATGGAAATCAAGATGATCGGGGACACTAGTAGTTTTCTTCCACACAAAGCTTGAAATCATCATGGAAACTTCCTGCTATTAGCATGCTTCATAGTTTATAACATGCGGTGTCAGTGTGTTAAAGTATGTCTGTGGCATTAGATCACCAATATCTGTACTGATCAAATAATTGTTGCAAGTGACAGTTGAGTAATTTTGTGTCATTTGGATGGCAAGACTTGTAGCATGTATGGCCATAGAAAGTGTGTGGTTAACTTATGCAAATTCTCTATCAATCTTCCCTTGTTATTCTCCTTTCCTGTAAGGTAGTAAATGTTCACATATATATTATTTGTTGCTATAATTGAGTCTATGTAAACAATGTAGATGCCCTTCTCTAGTAAGAGTAACCTTATTGAAGTTTGAAGGAGTAGGTCTAATGTTCTTGACAGGTTAAAGAATTTCGAGCTCATACGGCTGCTGTCAATGATCTTTGCTTTGACGTAGATGGCGAATTCATCGGAAGCTGTTCAGACGATGGGTCTGTTGTGATTATCAGTCTTTTCACTGATGAGATTCAGAAATTTGATTATCATCGCCCTATGAAGGCCATTGCAATAGATCCAGATTACGCAAGGAAAGCATCTAGGAGATTTGTTACTGGTGGTTTGGCTGGAAATTTATATTTTAATGTGAAAAAATGGTTAGGCTACCGGGACCAGGTATTTTGTTGTTCATCTTGTCATTTATTAGTTTATCTCATGTGCGTTAGAAAAAGGTCAAGGGTCATATGCCATCCCTTCTTGTCTTCTAAAGGAAAAACAAAATACATCCTTTTGCATAGGTTTTGCATTCTGGGGAAGGTCCTATCCATGCAGTCAAATGGAGAACAAGTCTAATTGCTTGGGCTAATGATGCCGGAGTAAAAGTTTATGATGCTGCTAATGATCAACGTGTTACATTTATTGAGAGACCCAGAGGAAGCCCACGGCCTGAGCTACTACTTCCTCACTTAGTTTGGCAGGTAAAGAAACGACCACTTTGCACACTTTGACACAGTTCTTTCATCTAAGCTGTTGTTGTAGTTAGGTCTGACAGCATCAAGGACTGCAGGCTGCACATTAGCATAAAGATTTTCAATTTAGCGTGGCATGCTTCATAAGTGACAAAAAGTTGGTTACTCATAGAAGATTTGCAACCTTAAAATTCTCTGTTCTGTGATATTCAGGATGATGCTCTCCTTGTTATTGGCTGGGGAACAGCTATAAAAATCGCGTCAATAAAAACCAATCAGGCCAGAGGTGTCAATGGCTCATACAGGCAAATTACAACCTCCAACATGAATCAAGTTGATATTGTGGCATCTTTTCAAACCAGCTATTTCATATCAGGGGTCGCTCCCTTTGGTGACTCGTTGGTTGTTCTAGCTTATATACCAGGGGAAGAAGATGGTGAGAAAGAATTTAGCAGCAGTGTTCCATCACGACAGGTAGTTGTTTTTCTCATGTTGCGCTTTTCAGGCTTGAGTCCTTGTATTCATTCTCTGTTATTTGCCTATTTGCATCATTCTCACTTTCAAGCATACGGGATTGTGGGTGTATTGCCTCATGTGATGAAAAGTTACAAATTTATGACGGAAGTTTATGTTTCTTACACACATATATGTTTTAATTTATCAAATCTAGATGAGGATGTCACTTTTGAGCAGTCGGGCACTGTAAATCGTGTTCTATCATGAGCATAAGTGTCAATAGTTGGGGCATGGGAGCATATTTGCAAGCCATATCTACATTAACCGTTGGCCAGTGGCAGCCAAGGGAAACCCCACGTTAACTATTTGGAGGAAGAGGGCACATCATAAATTAATCACTTGTATTCACATCTAAGGTGGTGACATTTAGCTGCCCTTAATTTGCTGACGTGACTATGTGAGGTGCTTCTTTTAATCCTTAGTGGGTTGTTCATGTAAGATCCCACATTGGTTGGGGAGGGGAACGAAGGTTCCCTTATAAAGGACTTGATACCTCCTTTATCAGACGCATTTTAAAACCGCAAATCCAGTTGTGTGGACAAAGCGAACAATGGTACGGTTGGCCGGAGATGTTACATATGGTATCCCCAAAGTGAACAGGTTCCGGACAAGTGTGCCAGTGAGGACGCTGGGATCCCAAAGGGGGTGGATTGTAAGTCCCACAATGGTTGAGGAGAGGAACGGAGGTTGCCTTATAAGGGACTTGATACCTCCTCTATTAGATGTGTTTTAAATGCGTGAGACCAGGTGCATGGACAAAGTGGACAATATCTGGTAAGTTTGGCGTCCTGAGATGTTATAGTCCATCTGGAAGATATGCTGCTACTTTTTCACCTATTATGTGGCTTTATGTAGCCAAGGTGCCCTCTCTCCCTCTCTATTGCGAAAGGCTAGGTGTCCATTTATCAGCTCTAAGTCGAATTTCATGGTTTCATTCAGTCATTCAGAATTTCAGATGTCAATTAGTCCATTACCGAGGCATACACTAATTGTCAGCGTGCTTTAAGTGTCATGCCTTGAGTATTGGAGTATTGCTCAATGACGGGTGGTTAGATAATTTTGTATGGTCTGTGGAGAGTGTGGAAGTGGCATCAGAAAATGTGACATGGGTGTATTTGAAGCTTTAGTTCTTTGAGTGACCTACTGAACTGCAACTGCATAAAGGACAAGCCTCTGATGGTTGCTATCCCCCTTTCAAATAAAGTTCTCTTGTTACCATTAGGTTCAACTTCTCAAGATATATTTGAAGACACGCCAAAGATAAGTACTTATATAAGAGCAAATTTTGACTGCAAAGAGAATGCTTGATAGACCCACCCGCCATAATATCTCTTTAGTCATCATTATACCAACAACTTAAGGTGTACAGTTGAGAGGATTGAAGATTACTAGTCTTATTTTAAGCTGTTATATGGAATCATAAGATCAGCTTTGTCAAAGACGGAGAAATAAAGGATCAACTACACACGGATAGGGTATAGAAACCTGTTGAGCTAGATATGACGACCCAACTATGAATTGAACATGTTGTGTATGTAATATTGAGGTTAAAGCGGAGCATCAAATGCTAATAAACATAATTGTGAAGAACGGTAGCATATATATACTATTGAACCTCTAAACTCAGAAGTTAACGAGTAGCATCTTCCTGGCTATAATCACATTAAATTTTAGACGACAAGAGTTCTTAGCTGCCGGCTTTGGTTCCAGATAGCAATTCAAAGTTCAATGAACTATGCTGTGATTCCCCTTTCATCATAGGCTGTCTCATCTTACAAGGGCTCTTCATAGGTAGTCTCACCGCTGTAATAACATGTATGCAGATGCTGGTATTTTTTAGTACTTTATTGTTATACAGGTGACAGTGTCAAATGCACTTCGTCAATCAGAAATATTGTCCATTTATGCTGGTTATCTTCTGTCATGTGAATATGTGGTATATATCTTCCATCCCATGGTTTCTCAATCAACAGTCTGAAGTCCTTATCCAATGGTTTCTTCCGAAACAATAATTTTGATCGAAAAGAACGACCATGTTTCTAATACTGTGGTAGTATGGTTTTGACAAGATGAAAATAGACAGACAAAATTGGCTAAGATGTCTGAATCTATTTTAAGCAGGGGAATGCTCAAAGACCAGAAGTGCATGTAGTGACATGGAACAATGACGAGCTTGCGACAGATGCGTTACCTGTACTCGGCTTTGAGCATTACAAGGCTAAAGATTATTCTCTTGCACACGCTCCTTTCACAGGTACATGTTCATGCTCGTCTCTGGTTATTCTCGTTTAACATGTGATACTTACAAATTTGGATGTAGGTAGCAGCTATGCAGGGGGTCAATGGGCGGCTGGTGATGAACCATTATACTATGTCGTATCTCCAAAAGATGTAGTTATTGCCAAACCTAGGTAATTAACAGTTATTTGATTTTGTGGAAATCAATTCACATACGTACAAAAGAAAGTATGTTGGCTATTTTTGCGTCATGCCCTACAGGTCTTTGTGTCATAAGAGTGGGTTCATGATTGATGGCCCAATATCATTTCTCCCTTGCTCTTGATCAATTTCTATCATCTCACATCTACTATCTCACGATACTATGATGCCATTTATTAATTTTCTTGCTGCTGATGACGTTCATATCTATGTCATAACGAATTTATAGCAATAACATCTCATAATATGATATTACAAATCCCTTTTAGCTTTGATTTCCTTATTGTTATCCCACTATCTGGGTTCTAGTTAAAAATCAAGGTCCTCTCATGCTATCCGGTGTAGTATATTGAGCAACACATGGCAAGAATGTGAGGCCTCAGAACTCAGAAGTGAGTAAAACCGTCTTGGAAAGATTAGTCAATTAATTCAACATATGAATTGATTAGCATTCATATTGAGATCTACATCTCAAGTGAAAGATAATGTTTTCGTTTAATATTAACACATTTTGCAAAACTATATTATTCTAACCTAATTCTTTTTGTCACTATTCTGTCACATATGAAGTATACCATGTAATGTTTTCAGTTCAAGATGACAATATGTTCCTCATTGTCAGGGATGCAGAAGATCATATTAATTGGCTTCTTCAACATGGATGGCATGAGAAAGCTTTGGCAGCTGTTGAAGCTGGGCAGGGGCGTAGTGAGCTCCTTGATGAGGTATCTTGTCTAACTTTCATTGAATTCAACCTATATTGTGGAGGCTAAACATCTTTTCACCTCACTCTGGTGGATCTGGTCACCTCTAGAAACCGTAGATTGTGTCAACCTAAGTATGTGTCCCTTTTGGTAACTTTGTCTTCTTGACTGCTTCTCTTCTTGCATTTTTTTTCCTTTCATTCTCTATGACTTGAATTTGTATTTGAGGAAGGTGAGCCTGTAAAATTATGCGTGTGTGGAGCATATAGGTAATTTCACTGTTATTTGGGAAGGCTTACTTCTCCAGTGTAGCGTGTGAAATTGTATCTTAAGGTGCTTGTGTAGAGTCCATTTATATATTTTTGATCTAGGTTTTTGGTAGGCCTAAATCTACCCTTTCTTGTTCTAGAAGAATAGATCTTTNCTCTCTCTTTCTCTAGTTTGTATAAGTTCTTATCTCAAGTTTTTGGTGAAGTCTAAGCAAGGCCTTGGATTGATCAATTTCCTGATCAGAGTGCTTTGCGATTGAGAAAGAACAGAGATGAAGTACACAGAACTGGATAGGAGTCAGAGGACTATTCTAATTTCCAGCAATTTTTTGTGAAGTCTGTAATGGTAGCAGTTACTTGAATGTGTTCCCATTTTGCCTAGTCAGCCTAAAGTGTAACAAAGAAACAGACTTTGTAAGAACGATAAATATTCTGTGACTAGGTATTTTTACTGTTATTATAGACACTTTCTCATTTAGTAGGCAATATTATCGTAACTTGTAAACTATCTTATTAGGTGGGGTCGAGGTATCTGGATCATTTGATTATAGAAAGGAAATATGCTGAAGCAGCTTCTTTATGCCCCAAAGTGTTGCGACGTTCTGCAGCAGCATGGGAGAGGTAGGAAATGCCCTTTAAATAGGATCACAAGCTGATATTTAATATAATTGTCTGCCTCCAGATTTTGAAGCCGCATCTGCATCTGGAAGTATCCGGAAAACTCAAATTGACATCTAATCATACAAAACGTTTAATATTGCATAGTTGAATTACTAATTTGCATGATATAATTATAAATTCTATCTCCACTCTACTTCAAAGTTAAATTCTTCTCCTAGAATATTTGATATTTCAAGAAGTTCAATTCAGATAATGAAAAAAGAGAAGGAACGTTAAAATGGTTACTTCTCACAGATGGGTTTTCCACTTTGCTCATCTTCGCCAGCTTCCCGTATTGGTCCCATATATCCCAACAGAGAACCCAGTACTACGTGATACTGCTTATGAGGTATGTGCTATTTATGGGCAGCATAAACTTTACATGCATCATATCATTGACTACTCTGATGGTGTATTCTGCTTAACCAATACAGGTAGCTCTTGTAGCTCTGGCAACGATTCCATCTTCCCACAAGGATCTCCTATCTGCTGTGAAATCTTGGCCACCTGCTATATACTCCGTAGTTCCCGTCATTGCAGCCATAGAGCCCCAACTCAACACGTCATCCATGACCGACGAACTCAAAGAGGTGAGAGCAAGTAATATTCGTTTGCCGTATGTATGTATTTGAGCTATATCAAGCACATTACATCTCTCAGCTTATTTGCTATCTCAGGCACTGGCGGTGCTCTATGAAATCGATGGGCAATATGAGAGAGCTTTTGCACTTTATGCTGATGTAAGTGCTCACTCATCCATCTATGGAACCAGTTACATCATAGGACGTATGCTTTTATAAGTTTTCCATAATCATGCTGTAGATGTTTCCTACTTTTGGCATTAACTTGTTTGCATTTTAATAAATTCTAATTTCAGCTTATGAAGCCAGATATCTTTGAGTTTATCGAGAAGCATAGCTTGCATGATGTCATCCGTGAGAAGGTGTGTTGGCTAATGTCTAGAAAAGCTGCTGCTATACTAGTACTGTGGGAAATTTCATGTTAGAAGCGATTATATGAAGTAAAAAACACCTAAGTTCTCTCTAATTTCTCAAACTGGGATATTGGGAACATTTGCTGTCCGTTTGTTTGATCATCTTATTTGTGAATCGCTACAGGTCGTCCAGCTGATGCTGATTGATCTTAAACGTTCAGTCTTGCTGCTTATCCAGCACAGGGACTTGATTACTCCTGCTGAAGTTGTTTCCCAACTTCTGGCTTCAAGAAAGCAATGCGATTCTAGATACTATCTGCATGAGTATTTGCATTCGCTATTTGAAGTTAACCCTCATGCTGGCAGAGAATTTCATGATATGCAGGTATGTCGAAAAAGTTTGGATTATGGATTTTTTTTATCTTATTTGCTTGTTAGTATAAGCATTATGCTAACTTGACCCATTAGTGACCTGCCCTTAAATTTTCTCCGTTTTTATCGTGGAAACATAAAAATTGAAGGAAACCTTAAATGATTTAAAGCTGTAAAACTGTACAATCCAACTAGTAATTTATTCTTCAAAAAGATACACATTCAATTTTTCACCTAGCATCTTCTGTCCAACTAAACAGGTTGAGCTTTATGCGGAATATGACCAAAAGATGCTGCTTCCTTTCCTTCGGAGCAGTCAGCATTACATGCTTGAAAAGGTTAGGCCAAGTGGACGACTGTGAAAATCCGCACATTTCATGATCTCTTATTTCTTGATTCTGACATCATCGTCTTCAACATCTAGGCCTACGAAGTTTGTGTTAAGCAGGATTTATTAAGTGAGCAGGTTTTCATTCTTGGAAGAATGGGGAACGCAAAGCAAGCCCTTGCTGTTATTATAGACAAACAAGGGGATATCGAAGAGGTACCCATCGTTTTTCTCTTTTAGGGTTTAACTCTTGTTGCTCGTTTTTCTCAAGCGTTCTAAATTCTAATATAACATTTTACAGGCGGTAGAATTTGTCAGTATGCAGCATGATGACGACCTGTGGGAAGAGCTTATTAGACAATGTCTTAATAAGCCCGAAATGGTGAATATTTACTCCTTTAACTGTCCAAGTACACGTATACCGTTAGGGGTGGCAATTCGCGGGTTGGTGGGTTGGCGGGTCACGGGTTGGCGGGTCAGAAACCTCAACCCTGACCCCACCCATTTAGCTAATCGTGTCGAGTTCTTCAACCCTTACCCGTGAAGGGTCGTGTCGTGGGTCGTGTCACGGGTTGGCGGGTTGGCGGGTCATTGGCGGATTGGTGGATCATAAACGGGTGACGGGTCATAAACGGGTTGGTGGGTCATAAACGGGTTGAGAGGTCAAAGTTTATACTTCATACAATTCAA
>LUCG01052979.1:0-10311 GCA_001633085.1 Carthamus tinctorius | reverse complement strand
GTAGCGTTTCAAAAAGCTAGCTTATAAGCTAGCTTCTGGTACATGTTTGGATGGACTAACTAAGCTAGCTTATTTTTGCCAAACACAGCCTTAATCTATTTATATAGGTTAGAGAGATTTGTTGGAGAGAGTTTCTCTCGTAAATGAAAGGAAAATGTTTTTTAATTGGGAGGGCAGTTAAGAAAACTTGGCATGTCCTATAAAACTTTCATTAGAAGCTTACCTAATAACTTATTTTCTATATCATCAAGCCACTACCAAACATTCGTATATAACTAACCGAACTACGAGCCCGATTAAGCTCATTAAATTGCTAACAAACAAATCGTTACTCATGGATTGAAACATCCCTTGATAGTTCAAATGACCTATACTTACCTACAACACTACAATAAAATCAGATTTACCGTATTTAAGTATTTTATTATTTTAACTAGATTGTTTAATAAAACTTAAAATTATAGAACTAAACAATTATTGTATCTAAAAGTGTTACAATTGATTTATAAACCGTTTTAAAGTTTTTTATAATAGGTTTTTTATAGCATTTTAAAAACAAGTGTTGAATTGACTATTTTACATCATGTTTTTTACAAATGTCTCGTAACCCCATTTTTATATAGTACACTTATGTTTACTAGAACATTTTTCCAAATAATCTCATGTAAAATAAATAAGAGAACTTTTTTTAATAATGTTATGAAAAACGGTTAAAATGTTTAAAATTATTATATGAAAGTGTTGCAACACTTTAGAGGAAGGTTATCAAGATCGGAATCCTACCTAGGATCGTTTTCGTCTTCGCAAGATCGGATCGTAAGAACCTACTACAAGCCAGTATAAATTTATAAGACCCTACTTCAAATTTCGAAATAACATAAATCCAACAATACAATATTGCATACATCCAAATTTCAAAATAACATACATCCATATTTCAAAATAACATAGTCCTAAGAATATTCAAAATAACNTAAGTTCTATCTGATAGGCATCGAGCTTTAGGTTATTTTATGAGTTTTGTTTTTCAATTGAAGTCAATAAGTTTAAATGCTATAATAAAAAAAAATATCAAAGATGGAGGGTGATTTATGAAAATCAAAAAAAATTCATTATATTATATAAAGGTAGGATCGGATCTAGATCCGATCTTACGATCCTACCTAGGATCTTACGATCTTACCTGGGATCTTACCATCTAAGGATCCTACATGGGATCCGGCTAGGTTTTTGCTGGTGGGATCGTAGGATCCTAAGATCCTACGATCAGGATCTAGATCTTAACAACTATGCTTTAGAGATTTGACCGTTTATTTTTTTAATAGTATAAATATTAAATTTAAGTCCAACAAAATATTTAAACATTTTAGATTTTATGTAAATTCAATTTTATTGTAAGGAGATAAACCTCATATATAATTCCTTTAGGTTATCTTCTAATTTTCCGACCTTTAGTATGATTTTAAAACGTTTTTTTCCGTAGAAGTGGAAGAAGAGATGAAGCTACATAAATTCAAATAATTACTATTTTAATTTTTTTTTATAACGACAAGCTAACATACACATGTTTCCGGGGTATCTGGGCCCCACTTAAGAGTGCCACCCGACTAAATCCCCGTCAATCATGATCCAGCCCACAATTAAGAGTACCACTATGTAGCAGACTACTGATCTGGATATCGCTTCATGCTCACCATGGGGTTTGAATTCACTGACCCTCCTAAGGATGTTACCTTACCACTGAGCTAGAGATGATTTGATACATTAATTTATTATCTTGCAAGATTTTACTTCAAAAAGAGAAGGATGACAAAGTTTCATTGTATTTTTCTAATGATTTCTTTTGTCTTTTCCCTTGTTTTTTTGCTTGTATATTTTGATATGGTATATATTATATTATACATCTCTCTTTCACATTTATTTACACATGTCTTCTTTTATCTAAGCTATGATACATACTTATCACTTGTATATTATTTTTCTTAAGATAATCTAAAGTCGTATGTTTAAATTTAAATTCAAAGTATTAGATCTAATGCATATATATCACTAAACAAATGTAGTGCCTAATGGGTTGCTAAATCATGTGTTGATAAGCAAGGGAGAGAAACTTGATCTAGCTCCTCGTGTGATCACGGTTTCCGCTTGGGTTTCATCAGAATAGTACATGTATATTGTTTTCTTGGTCAGATCGACTTTATTGATACCTGATAGATACGTACATTTCTTTATAAGTTTCAAATCATTTAGTCTCTTGACATGAAATATCTTATATGAAAAAGCAAAAACAAGAAAATGATGTTTCTGTACACTCATTAATTGTTGATGACACCTGCAAAAAGGTATTAATAGAAGTAACACCCAAAATATTGACATAGAGAGTGTGACCCTTTGAACTCTAGTTAGTGTAGGCATCAAAGAATCTACAATATACCCACCAACCATTCTATCATTTTAAAGCTACATAGGCTAAAAAATTGAAGCCACAGGATAATCTTCAACAATATGAACTTCTTTGTTGTAAATGATGGCCATGCAAAATATTTAGCTCACAGAAAATTGATCAAAATTTATTTTATATCATCTAATATTTATGAAAAGATAAAATACGTTTGTAGGACGCCGATAACTTCTATATTAATAGACTACTATATAGGACACTTATCTAAATGCATTGTAATAACTTTATAGGACATTTATGACGTCTTAACAAATTTTAAAGGACATTGGTAATACAAAGTGTAGCATTAGCTATTTTATAGTACACTTATCATTATCAATTTTTAAAAATTTTTTTGTTTAAGGCCAACAATTTTAAGTCTGCCCCATATACCTAAACAAAAAAACCACTGCCGTATACAGAGATGGACCACACATGACTTTTCTTCGACTTCGACTTTTGCCTACCGACTTCTACTTGGCAATTCAATTTCGCAAATCTCAAATCGCAATTCGCGATCCAACAATTCACAATCTGATTTCCAGTTGTAGTGACAGCCAGGTTTGTTTAAAACTCAACCAAAACTTTAAATCTTCTTTTGTATTTGAGAATTGAGATGTATAATGTATTTAATATTTTGATAGTCGTAGATTTAATATTATATTAGAATTAGAATTAAGAATTTAGAAATTAATTAGATATAATTCATAATTGTTTGTTCGCACTTAGGAGTTAGGATGTATTATGTATAAATGTATAATGTATTTGATATTTTGATTGTAGTTCTCGTAGAATCAAGAATGTCGTTTTTGAAGTTTTTCAAAAAGAAAGGAGAATCTAGTTCATCGTGTGCGAATGATTCCGGAACATTAAAGGATACGATTATGTAAATATTTCAAAATATAAGATCTCGTCGAGTACAATTGTAAGAACTTTAATATCACTATTGGGTATATGTTTGATTTTTAATTTTAATGACCCGACTTTATTTTTTTCGGCTAAACTTAATTAGGGAACCGCGTGGTTTTCTGTTCTAGATTTGTCACTGCAAAAAATGTCCTATAACCCAATTATAACACTTTTTGATTTGACGTTTTCTGGTTGTGTCCTATAAACTTAAGTCGAATACATTACTTCACTACAAGAAAAAAGAGTTTTAGAGAAAGATTTGGAAGTATATCTAAAAGTGACTTTTAGAGAAGGAATTACATGACAAATGTGAGAAGTGTAACTAAATGTAAGCTTTTCCTCTCTAAAATCCACTTAAAATCCTTCCTAAAACCTTTTCTTACCGTTATATAGGGAAGGTTGTTGACGGAAGTAAAAACTTATCTAAAACCTTTAGAGAAGCTTTTCAAGCTTTTAAATGCAAAAAATAACATTATCTGAAAGTCATTTTTCTTGTATTGCTTTAATAGGACCCTTAGACGTTTTAGGCATCCTATAAAACTAATTTTGCTATAGTAAGACATTAATTAATTAGATTAGATAGAAAGTTAGAGATTAGTTTTTATGTTTTATATGCTTTAAAAAGTTTACAAATAGTTCGGATTATAAACTATACAAATTTACTACAACAAAATTGAGCTTATATAACACAAAAAACATCTTAATAAACCATTATGTAAGACTTAATTTATAGGACAAATAAATAAATTAAGTGCCTTTTCTAAAGATGTTGAAATAAGTTTATAAGACGTTTTTGGATGTCGTAACAAGTTTCTAATAACATTTATAAAAAACACCGTATTAGCTATTTTATAGGACATTATTTAAAAAGTTATCATATAAAAACAAATGTTCTAACAAAAAATGAGTTTATAGGACGTTTTCTCAGAAGTGTCCTATAAAATAGCTCAAGTGACATTTTTATTAAAAGTGTTTATAAAAACTCGTTAAGACATGCCTAAAAGCATCATACCAACTTAAGGCATTGTTTGGTAAACACCAAAGCTAACTTATTTCTCGTGTACATGTTTAGATAGACAAAAAGTAGCTTATAAGCTAGCTTTTTGATAAACTACTTGGAGGTAGTCTTTTGGAGCTTTTTGTAGTTTTTTCCAATTATACTCTTGTTAACATTAATTATTATACCCCCAATATACCTTTTTTGGTCATTTTACATACCCATAAGCTAGTTTTTGCCAAACATAATTAATTGTTTGTAAGCTAATTTATCAGCTACTAGCTAGCTTATCAGCTAGTTTGTCAAAGATAACCTAAAACTTGTATTATTATATTTACCCATCATCCTAAGTATATATATGTATTAGAATCTTGAATTTACTGTTTATAATTAATGAGGTGGTCTATATTAATTAATATAATGGCAGACTATGTCCACCTATAAAATGGTAATCTGCTGCAACTTTTCAGAAGCAAAATATAAAGGGAGGGGAAAAAACATGTGGATGGTAAACGAAAGAGAAAATTCAATACCTGCTATATTTATTTGGTCAGCCTTGGTAAATTAAATAAATTTGAAATAGGAGAGAATATGAGTAGAAACTTTAAAAACGTAATGGTATATTTGGTTGTGAAAAACTGTTTTTATTTTTGTAAAAAAAGTTTTCGAAAAATGGAGTTGAGTTTTCATTTTCTGTTTTCTATAAGAATTTTAGAAAACGCATTCGGTTAACACGATGGGGGTTTTCATTTTCCATTTCAGGAAATTAGAATACGCGTTTGGAAATTTTTTCTAACCATTAAAGTGTCCCATTTAAAGGCGTTATTATAAGTTTACAGGATGCTTTTAGGCGTCTTAGAAAGTTTTTAAGAATGTTCTTTAATTTAAAGTGTATTATCGCATTAGCTATTTTATAGAATATTTTGATATGATATATAAATGCATCTTTTATAGGACTTTTTGCTTTTATGGCACTTTTTCAGATAGTATCCTACAAAATAATTAATACAACATTTTTTTATATAAATATAATTCTAGAAAACTTGTTACGATGCACAAAAACGTTTATTGAACTTATTACAACGCATTTAGATAAGAAGCTTTATATTTTAGTTCCATAAATTAAGTCCTATGAAATAATCTATTAAAACGTTATCTTTAGTGTCCTATAAACACAATTGTGTTGTAGTGTCTATCAGCTTCTTATCATACCTAGAAATTTGATCGCATGAAATAATGCAGTTCCTTCTCCCTCTTAACATAATGAATCGCTCCCTAGTGACAAATTGAAAAACTAACAAAATAAAACTACTGATTATTATGTGAGGCGTTGCTCATTGTAATAAAATTGGGTTTATAGGACATCGTCAACTTCTAAACACCCTAATAGACTAGTTTATAGGACATAGCTCATAGGGCCAAAAATTAGTGTCCAATCGAAAGACGTTGTAATAAGTTTATATGACATTTTTTAAGCGTCTTAACAAGTTTTCATGGACACTTTTAATACAAAGCATCACATTAGCTATTTAACAGGATACTTTTAAGAAAGTGTCGTATAAACCCGTCTTCATTTAGTACACTTGTTTTTATATGATATTTTTTTCAAATAGTATCCTGTAAAATAGCTAATACGGTAACCACCAAGTTGTGGCGCAACGGTAGGTTCCTAAAGGGTGGTAGCTTCGAGGCCGGGCGTGCGCAATTGGTAGCCACTGAGTATTAATCCCAGGGAAGCATGCTTACCTCTCGGTAAAAATTGCCAATGATGTAGTCTGGGCAAAATCCAGGTGAACCTTCCAAAAAAAAAAATAGCTAATACGACACTTTCTTATAAAAATGTCATAAAAAAAAACTTGTTACGAACCCAAACCCGTCTTATAAATCTATTACAACGCCTTTAGATATGACACTTTATTTTTTGTTCCTATAAATCGAGTCATATCAAGTGGTCTATTAGGACGCTTTATTTTTTTGATGTTCTATAAACTCAATTTCATTATAAATTGTTGAACAAAAACAATAAAGAAAAGCCTAATTTCTTATCTTTATCTGTGTTTTTGGAGGATTTAAGGCTCCTATTATAATTGTGTCAAACATATAACATTGTTCTCGTTAAACCCAAATTTCTTCAAGAATATGACAATCTCTGTTGGACCGTGACAGTTTTTGAACCGTCACCATTCCCTTGGCTATCAAGCCTTGCATCCACTTCTACCACTACAACAGAATTGGTTTTATAGAACATTTAAAAGTGAGCCTTCCCGTGCATATGGCTGGAGATATTTAAGTGAGGCCATGTTTAGCCCTCAAAATTACCGGGATTAGTCGGGCTTTGACCCGAACACCCTTCCAAAAAAAATGTGTAAACGTCTCATAAAAATACTTTACAAGACTTAAATTTAAGGACCAAATAAAAAGAACATCGTATACCTAAAGGTGTTACATATATTTATAGGATGTTTTCAGACGTTTTAATAAATTATTAAGATGCTTTTAAAATATAATGTCGTATTAGCTATTTTTCATGACACTATTTGAAAAAGTATCCTATAACACAAGGGTCTTATAAAAAGACCCAACAAAATTGAATTTATAGGACGCCTAAAATGAAAAAGTGTTATAATAAAGTGTTTTATAGGATCCTAGTTTATATGACCAAACAAAAAAGCGTTCTATCTAAAAGTGTTACAATAAGTTTATAGGACAGTTTTGAACATCGTAACAAGTTTTTTAGAATATATTCAAAATAACGTGTCGTATTAGCTAATTTTATAGGATGTTATTGAGAAGTGTCTTATAAACCAATTTTTTCAGAGGACACTTGTGTTTATAGAACATTTTTCAAATAATGTTCTATAAAATAGTTAATATGACGCTTTAATTAGAAAATGTCCTAAAAAACATTTTACGACGCCCAAAAGTGTCCTGTAAACTTTTTGTAACACTTTTAGATTGCGGTTTTTTCGTTTGGTCCTATAAAACACCCTATTAGAGTGTTCTTATTTTATTTTAGACGTAAACTCAATTTGTTGTAAATGAGAGGGGTTTATAGGACACTTTTCATACCCGTCCTATAAAATAAAAAGACACTTCACTACGACAATAGGAGACTTATTTATCTTAGTTTGGTCTTATAGAACGTACTATTAGGATACTTATTTATATTAGTCGTTCAATAAACTCAAATTTTTCGTAATGCTTTATTTTAAAAGTGTTCTAAAATGGTTGTTAAAACGCTCAAATGCGTCCAATAAACCTATTTGATGTTTTTATTCCTTTTATAATTTGGTTCTATAAACTTATGTTTTATAAAGTATTTTATTAGAATGCTTAAATATCTTCGACGTCCTATAAAGTCAATTTTACTATAATGTACAAATTACTTCTCTGCCATCGAGTCTCTAATTGTAGCCCTGGAGGTCCAAGGCAAATCTATTGCGGTGTTTTCCTGGAAAATGGTGGGTTTTTAGTAAGGGCACCTCCAATAGCTTCTTCAAAGTTAAGAGAAAAAATTTGTTCTCTATATCACTCCAACAAATTCTCTATAATGTTCTCTAAAATAGAGAAAACTCAAAGTTTAGAGAATTCTCTAAAACTTGATATTTGAAGAAAGAAATAATTATTTTATTCCATCTCATCAATGAAATTTGATTTTTATTATTTATATAAAGATTTATTTTATTGGTATGATAGATTAAAGAATTTTACAATAATATATCTTAGGTTAAAATCTCTAAAACAGATAATTTGTTGGAGATACATGTATTTTTTTTTAAAACTTAAAAAAAATTATCTTAGAAAAATTATGACGAATCTGTTAGGGATGCTCTAAGCGAGACACTACTAAAAAAAAAGGATACTACCGACGACCGAAACAGTCGGAAAACAGTTGGAAATCGTTTTTACCGACGGTTTCCCGACGAAACGGGTGTCGCTAAAAATCTGGTCGGTAAAGCTACCGACGGTTTTTTTTGACGACTTTTACCGACTGTTTATTTACCGATGGCTTTCCGACGAGTTTTACCGACTACTTTCCAACTGTTTCATTTACCGACGGGTTACCAACGACTTTCCGACTGTGTTTTAACCACTTATTAAATAATAAAATAAAAAAGAACAGTCGGTAAACCATCGGAATTTCCAATTGCTCTTAGCAGTCGCTAAGGGCCGTCGATAATACACAATTTTTTTAGTAGTGAGATAAAACATGCAAATTCTTACACTCAAATTTAGAATAAACCTAACAAACTTGTACACTCAATTCTTTTAATAAAAAAAACATGTAAAAGGTTCAAAATCTACCTCACTTTGACAGACTCTCGGTTTGTAGTGCTTTGAAAAATAGTTGGTTCTAAAACCAACCATATAGTAAGGATTGTTTTACATTTATTAAAACTCATACACGATTTTTAGATTTTGAAATAAACAATAAGAAGAAGAAAAAGTAATTTACCATAATTTTTTTTGATAAGGTTCATCTGGGCTTTGCCCAGACTACATCCTTGATAATTTTTATCGAGAGCTAAAGCATGTTCTCGTGGGATTAATACTCAGTGGCCCCTGGTTGCTCACCCCCGGATTCGAACTTGGGTTGGTTGTTACACCTTCCACAAGCCTTAACCGGTAGGCTGCCCCATTGGAGTTAATTTACCATAATTTTCATTCCTATGGTTTATTGTTTCTAGCCATTTTCGTTCCTGGTTTTTAACAATTGCTTTTTTCTGGTTATCATATCATGTTTTTTATTTTGTTTCATTTTTTGTCCTTAAAGATGTTTTAGTGTTTTAACATCTTTCTTTAATTTCTCTTTAAAACTTCACAAAATACTATTAGATATACATTGTATTATGATATAACTTATACTACTTTGTAACGCCCCATTTCTCGTTTCATGTAATTTAAAAGAATCTTGTTTAAGTTGAGTTAATTATGTTAATTGTGTAATTTCAGGAGGTTAAAGGGGTTAAAGTGTATTTATCGAAAGTGAGGGGTCACCTTAGGCTCGTATATAAGCAAGTTAGGACTCCCAAACTCCTTTCTCTGCTTCAGTCGACGTTTAGAGAAAAAGAGAGATAGAGGAGGCGATTTTGGGAGAATTTTGGAGCAAAGGAGACCAAATCGAGGACTGTGTTGAGCAATTGTTGTGGTGATTACGCCTTTGTGTCAAAGGTAAGTGTTTATTTGAAGCAATCATGTTAGTTTCATGTTAGAAAATGTGGGTTAGGGTTAAATTGGGGATTGGTGGTCAAATGATCACCAATTGGCATGTTTTTGAGTAGATTGATGTTGCTAATCAATGTATTTTGGTTTGGGAATGTTTATAAACTTGGTTTTTGAGTTTAAGGGTCGATTTTGATGTTGCGGGTGAAAACCCTGGGATTTTGCTTGTAACCCGCGAGTTGGGAATGAACCGTAGCATCCGCAGGTTATCGGTGGGTAGCAACCCGCGGCTAACCCACCGTTTGTACTGTTTCGTTTTTGAAGTTTTTCCAATCGGGTTCGTTTGGGGTTTTCTTGGTTATACTCCCCTAAGAGATGGTGAAACATGATGTTTCGTGAAGTTTGGTGGAAATTGGCCAAGGGTAGCTATGTCATTTTGGGGTAGTGAGTCGAGTATGAGTTAAAGTCCCATTTTGGGCTATGTTTGATACTTTTATGCATGTGTTTATGGTTAGGGGTACGAGGTGATTGTCCTACGTGTGAGAGGGCTTGTGGTTAAACATTATCAGGTGAGTACCTACNTGCATGTGTGATTATGTGTATGTGTTCCTACGGGGACAAGGTAGATAGTACCTAAGGTGGTAGAAATACCCCTAGGGAAGATTGTGTTCCAACGGGGACAAGGCAGATAGTACCTAAGGTGGTAGAAATGCCCCTAGGGAAGATTGTGTTCCTTCGAGGACAAGGCAGATAGTACCTATGGTGGTAGTAATACCCCTAGGGAAGATTTGAAAGGCAGAGG
>LUCG01052936.1:0-16904 GCA_001633085.1 Carthamus tinctorius | reverse complement strand
TACGGATTGTTCCGCCTCCTTCCGCGGTTGTCGCCGGTCGTCTTTCGACGACACCGAAGCGGCACCGCCGTCTTCGAATCCGTCAACGTCGTAATCGCTATCGTAGCTGTTCAAAGGTCGTTTTTTCTCAAGACGACCGCCCGAAGGCGTCTCGGTGATCGCTGACCCGCCGTTATCGCCGCTCGACTGTCGAATCAGAGCCTCCTCTCGGCTCAAAACCGCCAACCAAATAGAGCTCTCTTTAGCGGTCATTTTATCTTGTAAACACTTTGATGACTGAACCAATTTTCTAACTTTCGCAATGTTTGGAGACATGTGTTTGATAACAGCAGTAAGAACCCCAACTTTCCACATCTTTTTCAGATCATGAGGCTTTTTATACGGTGGAGATTGGCCATTCGGAAGCCCTAATCGGTCCCACCAATCTTCGCCGGCGGTGGGCCACCACGGTGGCGGGATCCCCTTTTCCAACGGAAACTTCCGCTGCGGTGGATCACAGTGTTGCATCAACGACGACAAAAGCGATCCCAACGTAGCATCTTGTAAATCTTGAAGAATGCTATTCGAACCCCCGTTTTGAAACCCGATTTGGCCTTTGGATAGGCACTCAGTATCATACTTTGCGATGGCTGCAGGCCCGTTTTTGTCGAACTTAACCTTTTCTTTCCACCAAGCTCGTAAGTTATCCGACGACCCGCTAACAGGCTTTCCCTTTTCGGGAATGATCCCGTAAACGAAACCACGTGCTTTGCAGACTTCCATTAACTTCAACATGTACTTCAAAATCCCATCTTGAGCCCTCGACATCTTTTTTCTACGAGCCTGATCGCTCGTTTGCTTTGCTTTTTGCTTTTCGGCCGCTTGTTGGGCTAACATCTTTTGTTTCTCTTTGATCCTTTTGAGCTTAATTCGATCCTTCCACATCCTCTGCTCCAATTCTTCGGCATCGATTTCTTCATCGCTTACGTCTTTCTCAGCCATATTCTCGCACCGAATATCATCACCTTCGATATCGGAACCATCGCCTAATCCATTCGTATCCATCACAAGATCATCCATTTCTATTCAGCCCTAATAATCCCAAAAACTTGAAGAAACAATTCTCAGAGTAATTTCGTCGAACACCTGGCGTGCACTTTTACCTTCCAACGAAACCAATCTCTGAATCGAAACTGTTACTACTTTAACCTAATAGATCGAAGTCATCAATCATCATCGAAAACTCCAATCTCATAAACTCTGCACCAAACCATGTTCCCATACATTCAATTTTTCATAAATTTCCACATAAAAAGAGTCGATAAAGTTCAATCTTTTTCAATACAAGAATAACCAAATTCATCCAATAAAGTTCAATCTTTTCGAATTGAAATTAAAAAAAGAAAGCTTTACAAGAAAGATTAATGAAATTGAAGAGATGGGTCGTGAGAAAAACACTTACCTGGTATCGGATTTAAAGATACAACCGATGGATTCCTGAAACCCTAGTGGGGTTGGAGAGAAAAAGAGGAAATTGGGGAAAAACGAAGCGATAAATATAATAAGAATAAATTAATAGAAGATGCGGAAGAGCATTTGCAAATTTGTGTGTGTGCAACGTATCTGGGCGATTGAAGAAAAGATTTTTGGGGTCAAAAAGATAAGGAAGGGTCATATATATATATGTTTGATTTTCAGAAATTGAAGAAATCAAGAACATATTTGCTTCTTGCAAAAGTTTTACTCCAAGTAAATATATTGTTTGATAAACCAAAAGTAGCTTATAAAAGCTAGTTTATTTTTTTGTGTACACGTTTAGATGAACAAAAAATAATTTATAAGCTGATTTTTTGATAAGTTGCTAGTTTTTTTTTCCAATTATACCATTCTTCAGGCCCGGTCTTGAACACGTGCAAGCCGTGCGAACACACAGGGTATCAAAGCTCAAAGGACATCAAATTTTCATATACTACTAATTTGGGCCTTTTCAAAGTAAAGATTCTAGTGTAACAATACTAATTTTAATTTACAAAAGGGAAAACTAGAAATAACAGAAACATGATCTTTTTAAGTTGCAGATTGTTGAAATTCTAGTGTACTAATACTATTTTCAATTGAAAGTAAATTTTTGGCCAATATTGAATATGAAAATTTTAACTGGTGTTTTATTTTTATGTTGAATATTGAAAGTAAATTGATATTTTTTGCTTCAAGAAATTTTTATTTTGTGATTTGAGGTTTTGGTTTTTATGTCTCTTTTAATTAATAAAAATCGACGTAGGGATATGCCATCTAGCTTGACTAGATGGCAAATCCTTTACAAAAATTGTGTCATTCATCATTTCATTTGCTTATAAAGTAGACATAGGAGCATCTTTAAGCATATTTGCACAGGACATAAAAAATCCTAGGAATGGCCCCTGCCCTTCTTAATATCAATTACTATACTCTAATATGTCCCTTTTAGTCATTTTACATGCCCATAAGCTAGTTTTTACTAAACATAGTTTGCTCATTAGCTAGCTTACCAGTCAACAGTTAGTTTATCAGCTAGTTTGCCAAACATAGCCAAAATCTAAGGTTATGTTTGGCAAACTAGCTGATAAGCTAGCTGTTGACTGATAAGCTATATATTGAACAAATTATGTTTGATAAAAACTAGTTTATGAGTATGTACAATGACTAAAAAAACATATATTGGAGTATAATAATTAATATCAATAAGAATATAATTGGAAAATGTTATAAAAAGCCACATTTAAGTAGTTTTTCAAAAAACTAGTTTATAAACTATTTTTTGTCCATCCAAACATGTATACAAAAAATAAGCTAGCTTATAAGCTACTTTATGTTTACCAAACAATGTCTAAGGAAATATGGATTTAAAATGAAAATAACATTTGACATCTTCAATTTTTAATTTTTTTTATATAGTTAATTTTGAGAATTACATTAAGGGGATGATCGTGTTTTTATTAAAAAATATCTTTTAAAACCTCTCAAGTCTAAAAATCAAGAGGTTTGCAGACTTAAGACTGTTTTTTATTTCATTTTTAAGAGAATGTCTGAAAACCTTTTACCATCTCCGGAAACTTTAACGGCTGCACCATTCACCTCTTATTTTTTTTAGTTATGAAATCAGACTTCAGACATTAGACCTCTTAAAAAACAAACGACCCCTAGGCTAGCTTAGTATATGTTTGGATTGACCATAAGCTAGCTTATTGAAACGCTAGTTGAAATAGTATTCCAAGAGTTTTTTATAATTTTTTTTCAGTTATACCCTTATTAATATTAATTATTGTACCCTAAGATACCATTTTTGGCCATTTTACATACTTATAAGCTAGTTTTTACTACACATAATTTATCTATAAGTTAGATTAGTTAACAGCTAGTTTATCAGCTAATTTGTCAAACACAAGCTTACATTATTAAAAGATTTCATGCATTAAATGCTTTAAAATTTTCATATCAGAATACATTTTGTCATTTATTTTTGGACAAAAAGATAATAATTAATTTATCATCTCTCTCATCTAAAATTCAGTTTTCATTCTTCTTTTTTCTTTCAAGTATGTACAAAAAAAAATACTTTTTCTTCTGCTTTCAAAAGACATTTTAAAGATTTAGTTAAAACAAGAAAGACTTTAAAATATTTTTTATTATTATTTCTGATATTCTGTTAAAAATAAATTTTCAAATAATATATCATATTGGCTGACAAATCTGAAATTGATTACTTTTAAATAAAATTTTATTTCTTAAAAGAAAATTATTTGAAGGTGTAGTTGTCTGAAGAATATTTTTTTATATATTCTAACAGCAAATTTACAAAACCTAAAATAAGTGTGATCTTGAGAATTGCATCTAATTTTAACATTTTTAATAAAAGAAAATAAAAGCAAAAACAAGATAGACGACCTTCTTCATTTCATAATTAAAAGCAAAAATAAAAAAAAAGTTAAAATAAGAATATTGACTTTACTTGGCAAAAAAAATTAAATTATTCCTCACTCATTTAAAATTGAATTTTGAAGATTTTTCTTAAGGGGACGTTTGGTTGAGGGTATCGAGGGATCATGAATATGAATGATAATGAAAACTGCTGTTTGGTTTGATATTATATAATGGAATCATTCTTGCAAATTCATTAATTTCCATTTCTGACCAAATTGAGGGGAATACATTTTTTATTTCTATTTTGTTCTTTTCTCCATGCATTGTTTCATCTATGGATGTTAAATTAAACATCTTTTGTATTTTCAAGCTAGAAAAACATATTTTTTTAATATGAAACAATTTTTCATTAATTATATTGGGTTAACCAAACAACATTAATGCAATGCTCATTCCTATTCCCATTATCCTACATTCCCGTTTTAATTTTCATTCCAATTCCCTAAAATAAACCAAACGAATCCTAAATATGTGGAAGTGGAAGAAATCCATATTCTCATATTTTGTTCACTTTTTGAATAACATTTTAAGACTATTGAAACAAAAAATCATTTTCATCGTTGTGATATCCTGTTTAAAATGATTTTATAATTAAAAAACGACATCGTTATTTTCCATTTAATATATTACTTTTATAGAAATTTTTATTAGAAGGTGTTGTAGTTTTCTAAAAGAGTATCTTTTATATATTTTAAAGCCAAACTATATAAAAGCTATAATAAATGTGATCTTCTATTCGTATACAATTTATAATTATAGAAAAAGAATATATTGAATGGCTAAAATTGGAAATAACATTAATGCATTCTATTTTAACGACTAGAAACCTATATTTAAAGGTATTAAATTTTGAAGTGTGTATATTTCCTAATTCATGGACCAACATTTGATCACAAAATCTAAACTTAAGAAGTCCAAAAACATCTTCAAAGAGTATCTAGGGATGGGCAAAAAAAAACGAAACCAAAGGGGAAAACTGGAACCTGAAATAAACGGATATGGTTCGGGACGATAAACGGGAATAGGGACGAGGACGGGGAAAACCCGCTTATCTTAAAAGGGGATGGGGACGGGGACGGGGGGACCAATCCCCAACCCGATTATATCCTCGAATATATCCCCGATTACCCGAGTATATCCTTGATTATATCCCTGAAAATATTTTTATTTTATGATTATTAGTAAACAATATAGTTTTAAGCAATATAATAAAGATAGCTAAATGGTTTTTATGTTTGGTCGTATATATAGTTTAGCATTTCAACTGTTATTATTTTGGATGTATTTAAACAATACATATGTAGCTAAACAATATATTATATATAGCTGAGTTGTTAAATTTTAGATGAGTTTCGACTTTAGGACTTTAATTTCTTTTCGGATACGTTGGGATAATGGATTAGAGATGTTATATAATTTAGTAAATCATTTTTTCAAGACTCGTTTCGTGGTAAAGTTTAAACGGTGACGGAGATAGCGGTGAAAAAAGTTGAACGCTTATCCCCGCGTTGAAACCCGTTTATTTAATCATTTACACTAAACGGGGATACCCCGTTTCCCCACGGTTTTCCCCGATTACCCGATGGGGATCCTCGTTTAAATCCCCGCGGTTTTTTTAAACGGAGACGGGGACGGGGGAACCAATCCCCGGCCCAAACCCTCCCCCGTTGCCATCCCAAAGAATATCATAAAGCAGACATTGACACATTGTGTAATTTTATTATCACGTTTAATTTATTTTCTAGTTTGACTTTAGAGATTAAAATTGCATTCTTTTGGACCAAAAAAGGTACAAATGGAAAGAATATACGGTGGGAGGGCCGACCTCAAAAATATAGATTCACATTCATCAACTTTCTCGAATATAGTTAACCATTTCATAAAGGAGGTTGGTGTTATAGTGGAAACTGGAAAGTCGAGTTAAGACCATCTGCATCAATATAATGCCAACTCTTCTTTCAAAAGTTCATTTTAGCTTTGCAATAAACCTTTACATCAATGCAATGTCATCCATCTTAATTCTTACACACACATTTCTAAAGTGGCCCATACCAACTATTTTATAATTTATATTGATATATTTTAATAGTTTATAATATCACAAAAATACCAAATATAATTTGTTTATAATATAAATAACTGATTAATTATAGTATAAAAATATACTTTTTTTAATATAACTTAACTATAAAACTAATTAAAGTCATGAATTTATAAAGTATATTATTTATATATCAAATATTTATTTATCAAAAGAAAAAAAGAAAAAAGATTAGTGGGACCCACAATTTAATTCGCAAGACCTTGCAACAATTGCAAGTCTTACAATGTTGTTTCATCTTTTTGGTCTACGTGGCAATGCTGTATAGATGTCACCTCACTTGCAATGATCATTTGTAAGACCATTGTAGATGCTATTAGTGAGAATGGTAAGAAAGATCTCCAACTTTGGATGCATATTAAGATGAGATGCACCAAAAATCAGTTCCATATCAATTGCAGTTCATGAGAACGAGATGAATTTAAAATTAAAAGTGATGAATGGTCTAGGTCCCTTCTTATACTTCTTACATTAACTCTTTTTCTCATATGATCCTTCGCTATCATAAACAACCGTTAACTTTTAATTAGCATTTCAAAAAACAAAGTATAGACCGAAATAGTGGTCTAAATAAAATAGAAAACTAAGAAAATACACAATTAATATGGTATATTCATCAATCAATGCTGAATATTTTGCCATTGAATGAAAATATACGAGCAATCTCCCTTAATTTTTTTGGAAATTAGGTTTACAAAACTCTACATCAAAATGCAAGAAGTATACAATATTGTGAAAAGAAATACAATGTAAAATAATAAACATAACGAACTCAGTAAATCTCATACAGAGGTCTAGCTAGATGTGGGTCTTACTAACCATATGGGAAAGCTTTATGTTGGTCAAATTTGAGATTCATGGCCTCAAAGTGAAGGGTTAAAACTTTTTTACCTTCACAAAGGCTCCTTGTTTCGTTCCGGATTCCAGCATTGCATCGAGAACCGCAACATCTCGTGCACCTTCGACAAACGAGCTGCGGGATTCAGCTTCAATCTTACCACCCTTCTGCATACAAGTTAAGCACAAAACGTATGTAGATATAAGGGCCTGTTTGTTAGCAGCTTCACGAGCTTTATGAGACTCACAGCTTACTTTGTCAGTTATATATGATTGTTTGGTAGTGGCTTAATGGTATAGGAAGTGACTTATTCAGTAAGCTTTTAGGGTGGAGCTTTATGCAGAAGGCCAAATTTTCCAATCCTGTCACTACCAACTAAAAAACACGTTTCTTCCATCTATGAAAAACTCTCCCCAACAAAAACTCTCCGGATCTATGCAGACAAATTAATTCACACAAACAACTTTATCCATACAGGACTTAATGGAAAACCAACCAAACAGCCCCTAAATGTCTCTTATAAAAGCATTAAGTGTCGAATAAGTGTACTACTAAAATGGCTACTTCTATTTTGTACGTGGGTATTCAGGCCAACTTGCAGACAACAAACAGCCAGGAAAATCTCCACTGGCCCGATAAAATAGCTACTTGGTTTCAGGCGGCGAAGTTAAGCTACGTAATTAAAGCTAGCCAGATTGAAGTAATTTGTTTGGATTTGTAGGGAACTTCCAACTAGCAAATGAACATGATATACAAGCAAAAGATATGAGATACCTAATTGAAAAAATGGTAAGAAAGGTATGACCGTATTTAGACGTATAATACCTGAAGACTGGCCCTCGAGATGTCACTTAGAAAAGCCTTTAGTTCTTCAGTCACCCCACTGAATGGATAGAAAGTGCTCTTTGTTTCCCCATTGGCAGTAAAGAGGGTAGCCTGTGCAATAGCATCCAAATGTCAAAAGTTATACTGGGTTCGTTTGGTTTTGTTTTAATAACGTTATCTGTCGATGGAAATGCAAAAAGACTTTTACAAAGGATGAGATAATTCTGGATTACCACATAACCATGTCGTCCATCTTTGTTTCCGCGTTCAACTTGCACTGTCCCACTTAAGCCAACAACTCTCCACACAATCTGTGTTCGCTAACCCAACATTAATCAGAGTTTTCTGAAAACAAATAGGCAACAGAGTCTGGTAGCATATAAAAGTTGTGACCTTTGGTGATCTTGAAGATACCAACATTACGAACACTCCAGAACACCCGTTCTCCAGCTGACTAGAGGTGCAAGAAAGTAAAAACGTGTCAGTTTTAGAATCTAACTTTCAAGATAAACTGGAAATGTAAGAAAGGTATGTGGTGTGTTAGTTTACAATAGAGATGAAATGGTATCTGGTGGAGGCAGGGTCATATCCACATGAGATGTCATAGCCGAAACTGAAGCTACCTCACATCCAACAAGCTGTTTGAGTAGGCAACAACTGGTGTTAGTATATTTTGTCTCGTATGATATCTCGTGCACCTTTTGTTATATTTTACTTGCTCATGTAACCATTCCAAGGCCATCATATTAGTGAAATTATAGTTATAACATATATGACTCCAGTGATTTTCTAGGTGTTTGGAATGTGATGGTATTAACTAGCGTTAGGAGTTAGGACTGGCCCGTTTAACCAAATATGTCGCATGCAAGTATCGCCTTCTTCATGAAGGTGAAAAGGGAGAAATACGAGAAACTTACCATTCTTAAACCTGCAATAAAATGTACACCCATATCTAGAATGAACCCTCCCTGCCACATATGTAGAGAAAGAGAGAGAGTTAGCATTCCACATAACTTATAATTGGCTGACTGAAGAGGGTATACTGGAAAAACATGTTCCATCGATATCAAATCTGTATATACATCTTTATGATCAAATTATTTTTATCATCATCTGTACCAATTATGCCTCAATATGGAATGTTGCATTTGCTTTCACAAGACATAGCCTTTCTGTAGGCTCTACAAAATGCTTAAGGTACTACCCACTTTCCCCACATCCATCAAAAACTACACACTATGTTATGAACAATAAAACCACCTCCTAAGGACCAGGTATACAAGAAAACTACCCATATTGCATAACTTCTAAAAATATGAAATCAGCAAAACAAAGAAAATCATTCCAGTAAGCTTAACCGATGTAACTATTGGTGAAGAATCGCGTGGGAAGTTGAGGTTAACATGAGAAGCATGAGAAGTGGATCTGAACCATTGATCGCTATTAATATCATGCCCTCCCATGAATTGCCCTTTAGAAGGGAATTGATCCGGTGCATCTCATCCTAATGTGCATCCATTTCTCATCCAACGGTTGATAACCCCTTCTCACATTAACCACAAGTCCACAACTTCACACCAGAACCCAACCCTGTAACTATTTCCTTAGTAAAATGATATGTAGCCTTTCCAAATAAAGTTACTATGTATCATGGTTACTATGTCTTACAGTGAAATTGCGTCTCCATGAACTTGAGAAGTAAGGATTTGAACTGTTCATAGACCCTTCAACGATTACTTGGACGCTCATCATATCTCCAATTTCTGCCATCAATTTTCTGCTCTGAGAAGTTGACAACAAGTTATCTAGTAAGATCTCTGTGATATAAAGGAAAACCAAATGTGCAAGATGTAATTACCTCTACAAAGGCAGGCTCAAACCGGTAATTTTCTGCAACAGCCCATATTGATTGAACAGATGGATTATTGTAAAGAGAAGTATAGCGTGATAATGCAGTTTCCACTTCACTGATGGCTGAAGAGGAAATCGTGAACTATTGAGGACTAATAGTGTATAGAAATACCATCCACAATATATAAACTTGTGGACTACAAATGTGCATATGACTTCTATCCCAATCTGACATAGAACAATGAATCAGCAGCATCTTTTTAACTCTTTCTTCAAAAGAACCAAAATTTCAAAAACAGGATCTCACTTACAAGCAGCAGCTGGTTTCTCTTCAGGGACACAATTCCAGTGAAGAAATATGTAAGGAAGCAAAAGAATGAGAGATGTCAGTTCATTGCATGAACAAATGAACAGAAACAAGCATTTTCATTTTACTGCTTCATAAAATAGATATGCCAAAGAGACCGTAAGCTTATGTTCATGGGACTATACCACCAGAATTCCAAAAATAAGCTAGCCTGCCAAATTTTATTCCAAATAATCACCCTGAAGCCCTTGATTGAATTTCAGAGTAGGTTACCTTGAAGAACATGCTTTCCTGCCTTCAGAAGCTTTAGGGACATATCCACCTGCATATAACATGGTTTGCATGCAGAGATCAATACCAAGTTTGATTACTTTAGATGAAGATGCTGAAATTCTAGGTTATATACATCTAATTGAACTTTGAAGTTTTAGATGATGGATATAGTACAATGGGTACACATCATTGTTAGAATTTGCTTCATACACATATTCAGATGTCCAATTAACATAATATGCATATCTCTGCAGTTACTGAAGGCACAAGAATAATAGATGATTTTGAGTGGCAGTCTTATCACTAAGGTCCCAGAATACATTGCGTACTGTAAGTTGCTTCTCTATTTATGCAATTTCTGAGATAAAAAATCGCGTGGAACAGTAAATCACACCAGGAATGAAGTTAATGCACATTTAATGATAAGTGATGTTTTAAGCTCTTTTAATAGCAACAGGAGATCAAAAAACCTAGAAACATATAATGGTGAAAACTTTATATAAGCCATTTCGACTGAATTCCCCCTGTGCCATGATTAGAGTTCCTTTTTCGTTTTTTAAACATTCAAAAAGGCACTTCCCAAATAAAAACAATTGACATTAAGGTTGTGATTGGCAAAAATAAGCTAGCTTATAAGCTAGTACATGTTTGGATGGACCATAAGCTAGCTTATTGAAACGCCAGTTGGAATAGCGTTTCAAGATCTTTTTGTAGTTTTTTCCAACTATACCCTTATTAATTATTATACCCCAAAGATACCCTTTTTGGTCATTTTAAATACTCATAAGCTAGTTTTTGCCAAACATAATTTATTCATAAGCTAGCTTATCAGCTAGTTTGCCAAACACAGCCTAAATATTTTCAATTCCCTCCCTAGCTCCAACACTTCTATACTGTTAATACTCCTTTTCTTGCGTAATACAAAAACCGATTCTCCTCCATAACCAAAACAATCCATGTTGATTTTGAAGTTAAAAAGTAACTCAAAAGTGGAAGTCCAACTTCCAGCTATGATTAGATAACATAGTGAGTTTAGGCAGTATTGCTATAATAGATAGTGCACAAATACATTAGACAGAAATACTAGCATGAAATTATAAACTAAAACAGGCTTGAGGCCAATCACTCACAATTTTTTCCAATAGATTAGATATGTCCTCAATTCTCCAAATACACACACATAGATCCACAGAAACGAACCTGAATCTGGCCAGCAAGAGCAACAACAACTCCTACAATGTCGGAATCGTGAATTATTTCATCAAGGCCGTCGTCTCCCCACTTACACTCTACATCAGGAAACACTTTTCGCGCAATATCAGCAGCCTCCTTTGACGATTTCTACATAAAACAAAATGTAAATCATTATGATCTAGTAAGATCGATCATCAACAAAATAGCTGTTTAGAATTTAAAATCTCATTCGCGTATAATATAAGCTGTTAGGAGTTACCTCGGATCGGCTCCAGATGGCTTTGAGAAGGAGGAGGTCGGAGATCTCGGCGAGCCTGGGGAGGTATTGAGATTTGACGAAGATTCCGGCACCGATAATGGCGATGTGAGGAGCCATTATCAACAAAGAATCTTCTACTCTGAATACTACTACTGATGCTAACCTTTAACTGGTCTATGTGTTCATAGACTGAAGAAGATTAATTGTTGAATTTTTGATCCATGGAAGATGGAGGACAAGATCTGATTGGGCCTATTCTCAAAGTGGGCCTACAACTCAAAAACCATTGTCAAAATTGGCCTATGGGCTATATGGTTGGTTTTTCTTTTAATCCTTTTTCTATAAATAAAGCAATCATTCAATATAGAATTATGGAAGCATTTCATTAGTGATGACCAAAAATCGGTCCCGGGTCGGTTATAACCGGTCAGGGATCGGTTCAGTTAAAAACAGTGATCGGTTGTAACCGGTTATGGTTACAAGGTCCTGGGGTCTTAACTGGATAATCTCGACCGGTTATAACCGGTTAAGGATCACTTAAGAGTATTTTTTTAAATTTTATAAACTATTTAAAAAAAAGGTCACTCAAATTACTTTAAAAAGAAGTTTTATTATTCTTCTAAAATATAGACTAAGTACATTTTGGATTAAGGGTCTCGTGTAATAATTTCGGCAATTTGGTCGTTAGGATTAGGGGTCTCGTGTTGTTTGTCGGCCATTTTAGAACTTGAAAGATTAGAAATTTAGAATAGAGAGAGAGAGTAGAACTTGCGAGACAGACGAATATGAGCGGGGAACACGAATTATAACGAAAATTCTTTGTGTTTTTTGCGTTTTTCGTAAGTTGGTATTCAATCCAAACACCACACAACTTATTTATAGGGTATTTGGGGGGTAAAAGGCAAAAGGCTCCAAACGGAACGTATCTATAATGGCTAGATTTTTTGAACATAACCGGTCCCGGTTATAACCGGTTATGGGAAAAATGCCAAAAACCTTAATTGAGCAGATTATCCGGCCTCTTAACCGATTATGAAGCGGTTAGGTTATAACCGGTTGACGACCGATTCGGTTATCGGTTAACCGACCAGGCCGGTTATAACCAATTGGGTTTGGCCGTCTCTAGGAAGTATGGATTAATATGTCAAAATATGGATTGAATTTTTTTTATTTGAAAAGTGGTTTTCTTTTTATATGTATTATTGGCGACTACAGATTCTGATTAAGAGTGTATGCGCTTGAATTCGATTTATTAGAACAAGAATGTGATAATGATTGTAATTATTCTGCCGATCTTGAATTATTTTACTATTATTATTATTATTGTATATTAATTGTTCTCTAATAGTATTACCATTAAATATTAATTATTTTTACTATCATTATATATTAACTGTTTTCAGTTTTCTCAATAACCTATTAACATTATTATTAAATATAAACTATTTTTAACAACGTAATTATTAAATACTACTATTTATCTAAAAATAGTAAATATTTATTATTTAATAAAAAAGTTAACTTTAAAATAATTGTTGAATTCAAGATAAGGAGCGAAATTGATACAGATCGATTTCGAGCTGTATCGGGTATTTTAAAGTATCTATGGAAACCACGAAAAAGAGGTCGAAAGAAGCTTGAAAACCAACATCGAAAACACGGCCGAAGCCGGCTGAAGCTTCCTCGCGCCGCGAGCATGACGCTGGATCACGAGATCAGTCCCGAGTCGATAGCCTTTATCGGTTTATTTAAATATTTTTATCACTTAATAATTATCTTTAGTATTAGAAGTATTATTTAGTTACCTTTTATTAGTTTTCTTTATCAACAAGTTAGGATTAGTATTAGGTAATATTTAGGGTTATTTAGTTTCCGTAATTATCTTCTAGCTAGATTATAAATAGGTTGTTTGGGTTTTCTTTGTTATCAGATTTAAATTAATAAAAGTTCTTCTCCTTTGTGAGGTTTTTAGAGTTTATTCTCTTGTGTTTTTGAGTTTTACGCTTGTAATTCTCATTCTATTTTGGATTTGACGCTACCTTTTATTAGTTTTCTTTATCAACAAGTTATGATTAGTATTAGGTAATATTTAGGGTTATTTAGTTTCTGTAATTATCTTCTAGCTAGATTATAAATAGTTTGTTTGGGTTTTCTTTGTAATCAGATTTAAATTAATAAAAGTTTTTCTCCTTTGTGAGGTTTTTAGAGTTTATTCTCTTGTGTTTTTGAATTTTACGCTTGTAATTCTCATTCTATTTTGGATTTGACGCTAGTCGATCCGTTCCGTGTTTCTCACTGCGTCAGAAATCTATGTAGTTTAATCAAGTATAAAACTCAAAAACTACCATTTTTTCGTCACCTGGTAAGAGTAAAGAAGCATCAGATAACAAAGATCAAACAAGAAACGAGGGGAGAAATCCCCAATGAAATTAAGTTGCAACTTTAGTGAGTTTATATCTGTTTTCAGGCATTTTATTTATTATGACCACCAAATTCAATATAATGCTCTTAAGGGTTAGGTGTGTGAATCGTGTTAAGACCACTTATTTTGTTCTGAATATTATAAACAACATCAGTCCATAGTCGATAGAAATTGCACTGATGCCTCTCCCGCATCAAGTTGACCACTAGACTGGAGCTTCGTAACGTGTCAACAATGACCTCCGGACTGAGGGTTCGGTCACTAGAAGAGACTACTTTGTCCCCTCGAAAGAAGTTTTAAGGGCCTTCGACCTTAAGTTCTATGCTTAATAGTTCAACGTAAATGATGTATTTTGTGCCAATTAATATAACTATCAGTAAAATATTGCAAAAACATGAGAATGACCTAAAAATTGAGCTGATTTGGCCCTCTAATTTTTTGGGGATAATTATGTATTTCTGGATCATTTTATACACACTTATTAATCTCTAGTTGATCACGAACGGCCTAAAACTACACATATGAAGCTCTATGACCACAAGGGCGTGAGTCCTCAATTAAATTTGTTGTCACTTATCACTAGGGATGACCAAAAAAAGGGAAATCGTGGCCAGGAAGATTTTAGAGCAATTTCTCATTTTTAAAATGTTTGAGACAATTACATCTTTAAAGTTAGTGTTTTGATTATATATAGACTTTCAACATTTAAAATATTAATTATAAGATAAGATCTGAGTAAATACTTTTTTAATTGTTAAGTAGTCACAATCTCGAAAAATAGATCGCGACTTGCAACCTCTATCCTTTCACATATTTTACAATTAAGCAAAACAACATAAAATTAAAACATTATCAGTGTTTTACAACATCATTAAAATTGAACAAATCTTTAACATAATGTAACTTTTTTAACAATTGAATATTGAAACATTATCAGTGTTTTACAACATCATTAAAACTGTTGACTTTGTTTTTATAACGATAACCAATAAACTATGACTGATTTACAGTGACAATAAATTTTTTCTTAATATTGTATACCAACAAATTGTAATTGTATGTAAATTTTATCTGTGTACCAATCAACTACACTTGGTATCAATTTTAATTGATACCATTTTTTCTATTTATACTAGTTTTGTATTAACTTCAAGTAACGTATATAAAAACTTGTCATTTTATTTAAATTTTGAGTCACTTTGAGTTTTCTAATGCAGTACATGCGGTATTTAAGAGTTTTTAAGAAATAAAACTTGCAAATATCCATATGTTCAAAGAAAATAGTTAAAATTACAATATTTAATATTTAATACATAAAAACACAAAAAACTAATTAGATAATTAAATAAGTCGATAGCATGATACTACCAATACGGGGTATCAACTATCAACCAAGTTTACATATTACTTAATATGATCTTATCAACCAACTGTAATTTGTACTATGGTTTGTATACATGATGGTCGATTTTGTTTGGTATATAATTGTTAGCCTATGACAGAGTTACTATAGTTAAAAAGAGATAACTCAAGGCTCAAACAACTTGCTGATGCTTTTAAAATACGGTTAAACTTGACGACAAAAAAATTCAACATGACCCGATAAACATTTCAGTGATTACTTCGGGTGCGTTTGGTATCCAGCCAAGATAGAACATAACATGACGAAATAGAACAACTATTAAGCGTTTGATAATTTTTTTTGGATAAGGTTCATCTAGGTTTTGCCTAGACTACATCCTCGGCAATTTGGAACTGAAAATTCGGCCGTCTGAAACTAAGCTTGGCCACAAGATGCACACGAAGGGATTCGAACCTGAGGTGAATGGGATACCATCCACATCCCCCACAGGCCTTACCCCTACACCACAAGCCTTGTGGTTGAATATATTTGGTAGGACAAAACAAATAAAATGATTAATTTACCTCTAATGAGTTGTTTATATATTTTGATTGATTATGTGATTGATTATTTTATAATAAAATAAATATTTTTCTAGCTAAAATATAACATTAGGATTTTGTTGTCAAAATGATTAAAATGATACCAAAATAAATAGTTCAAATGTAGTTTCTTATATTTTTCTATATTTTTGTAATTATTATTAACAACATAAACAAAGTAATCAAAACATATAAATAATATTTTTAGGACAATAAAATGAAAATTTCAAGACTAGAGAATATAATAATTTCGAATTTAAAAAATAAATAAAATATAAGGAGAAAGATATATTTGATATTTAGATGAGAAATAAGTTCTATTTTGAAGTTATATTGTTAAAACACAGGTTTATTCCATCTTGTTTCTTGGAGTGGGGCTAGACCATGCATGTTCCAGTTTGTTCCACATAAAAGTGTTGTCAAATATGGAACATTGATTTTTGTTATGTTTTGTCCAGTTCAATGTACCAAAAATGCACCATTCATGAACTACTTAGTAATGAGTTAGAGTTTTCAGTGGTACATAATTTAGCTAAAGTTTTTTATATTTTTAATTGGTTAGACAGTATGAATATATAAAACATATATACTTTCGTGTTTTCTTATTTTAACCATATTCTCGGTTGAATATTCTTGTGTATATACTAGAAGCATCATCATCATCATCATCAACAAATCTCATCAATTTATAAATACTCGTTTATTATTTTAATCATCATTTTGAAATTGATACTAAAAAATAACTGCATACTGCATGCATGTAATCACAATTAGAATTGTCTTATCGATAAATCCATTCATTACCTTTATGAATCGATAAACGTTACACGTTTTAATATATAAAAGATACAATAATACTGCATAGAGGCTAGGTTCATACAAGAACCAACCTCATTTACAAGAACAAATGAACAAATTGTAGCCATACATTGATGTGGGCCCATGTGAGTC
>LUCG01052917.1:0-38290 GCA_001633085.1 Carthamus tinctorius | reverse complement strand
CCCCCCCCAAGGATGTTACCTCCCTTAGGAAGACCAACTACGCTAGACATGATATGTGAGCATATTAGAAATTACGTAGCACAAGTGTATACCATCCAGATTGAGGCTATGAGGGTATTCCATAGTGTTCCGTTTTTTTTTATATATTTTTCGCTTGAATCTAACCCTACTTTTTTGGATAAGGTTCATCTAGGCTTCGCCTAGACCACATCCTTGGCAATTTGGAACTGAAATTCGGCCGTCTGAGACTAAGCCTGGCCACAAGATATGCACGAAGGGATTCGAACCTGGGGTGAATGGGATACCATCCACATCTGGGGTGAATGGAATACCATCCACATCCCCACAGACCTTACTGTACGCCACAAGCCTTGTGGTTAATCTGACTCTACTTAAGGAATCAATAATATTAAACAATTTAAATTATGGCATATACTAAAAGACAAAAACGTATAAAGGAAGAGAAATAAAATAATGCGCAACAAAAATCATATGTCGATCCATGACGTATTAGAAAGTTAACATGATATCGAAGATGGTTTTGAGCCACAAATTGATTAATTTAATGGACCCATTTTTGGCCCACTTTAGTATGGGCTGTTTAGTCATTTGCTAACTACAAATACCAAGGTGCATTGGTTGAAGGGGTATGCAAAGTTCGATGGAAATGGATAAAACCTATCAGGTTTATGTGTATCCTAACCCTCCCAATCCTACTGCCACATCAGCTTTTCTATAACCTCATAATAAGACATCTGAAACCCGAACCCTTCTAACCCTCTTACTTTTTAATTATTTAATTAATTAAAACACACACCTCACACACACCACACACAACAGCAGGTATGAGCAGTGTGGCCATGCCGCTCCAGCCCAGTCCGCCGAAACCGCCGCACGCGTATAGAGCCCACCCAGCCCGCTGAACCCGGCGGTTTGGAACCCGCCCAACCCACGACCCCGTTACGCGTAGCCTTAATAAAATTGGACCAAAACTGATTATGTTTCAACTTGATTGGTAGATCCAATTTCTTTTTCCTACTAGACATTGGTTTTTGGTTTTTAATTTTAGTTTTAGTTTTCAAAGTTGGTATTAATTTATATGGCTTAATTTTAATATGAATTAACGATCCTATCTTCCTCTCAAAATAAATATCAATATTCTTTTAATTTTTTTAAATATCTTTTTTTTTCTAACGGCAGATAACTCATGCACACGTCCCACCACGAAGTTGACGAGATATCTGGAATCCATACAAGCACCCGACTAACCCTCCAAAAGCTGACCCGTGGTCAGGATGTCATCATATGCTCACCCAATAAATTGAACCCGGATAGACAGGGATGTCGTCCACTCGCTATCCCTCCCAATGATGTTATCGACCACTAAACTGCTAATATCTATATTTAAAAGTTGTTTTAGTTTTTCATTCTATTCTTAATTACAAGATAAAATCTCTATTAAAAGTAAAACTTTAATTTAATTTGATTTAATAAAGATGTGTAACATTCTATATTTTTTAAATTATTTATCTTTTCTAATACACATGCTTATTTTAGAACGAAAGGAGTGTTGTTTTATATTTCAAACATGACAATGCATCGTTTAAAGTTTGTATTTTTTCTTAAATCAAGACAAATACAGTTACAAATGTATCTACAGTTTTTTTTTATAAGGTTCACCTGGGTTTGCCCAGGCTACGTCCTTGATAATTTTTATCGAGAGCTAAAGCATGTTCCCCTGGGATTAATACTCAGTGGCCCCTGGTTGCTCACCCCCGGATTCGAACTTGGGTGGGTTTTCCCCAACACCAAGCCTTAACCAGTAGGCTGCCCCATTGAGGTTTATATACAGTTACAAATGTATATTTTTTTAGTGTTCCAAATAGAGTGTCAAATAAACTTAAATTATTTATGACTTCTATCATCTATGTTTATAACAAGGTTTTGATACCCGTGTTTCGCGGCTGGTCATTATGTATATATAACGTTTTCTATAACCAAATTTTGAAGTTGTAAAAATTTAAAGTTATTGAAATTATTATTATTATTATTATAAAAGTTTGATTAAGTGACGGTTTTAACCCTCAACTATTTTCTAATACATATATAATTGGAGAAAGGTTCATGCGAGAAAAACATAACTTTTTAAGAAAAAACGATGAGCAATCTTAGCCACTCATCCGGTCAACGATGGTNGTCAATCCTCCGTGATCACGTCCACCGTAACCCAAGATGTGTGGCTGAGATTGCACCTCGTTTTTTCTTAAATTGACATGCTTCTCGTATGAACCTCCCTCTATATAATTGTACTATATATGATATACAACAAAATAATTAGATGAAAATTTTTCAATATTAGGCTGATTTCGAAGGTATCGATGATACGATTATAATGGCGTTATTTGTCTAAATTAAAACAGAGAGAGAAAGAAGATGATGATGAATCGGTGGAAAGAAAGATGTAGCTTATTCTGACAAATTATTATTATTACTATTATTATTAGAGTTCGATTAAGAACTTTTTAACTGCTCAACTATTCAAGAATACATATATAATCGTGTTATATATAATAAATAAAAGTTTGATTAAGACCTTTTTAACTACTCAACTATTTTATTATTATTATTAAGACATTTCAAAGGTATCTACGACACGGTTTAATGACGTAATTTGTTAAAATTAAAACGTATTTTTTAAACATATTTTGACGAATATACGACGTATGACTTAAACGTAAAAGAAAATATTGAAAACTAAAAGGTGTAAAGTGAATCGATATTATAAGTCTAAGGGGGTAAACCGTAACTTTTACAATAAAATTTTGATTAATGAGTTTGATTAAATGACGTTTTTAGCCCTTTTACTATTATTGAGTAAATATATAATCATAATATGTATAGTATAGAATATGGTAATTAGATTAAAAAATATTCAATATTAGGCTCATTTCGAATGTATCGACGATACGATTATAATGACGTAATTTGTTTGAATTGAAACGCGTTTTTTTAACATGTTTTAGCCAGTATATGATATATGGCTAAAACGTGAAATGAAATATAGGAAATTAAAATGTATAAAATGAATAAATATTTTAAATCTAAACGGATAAATTGAAACTTTCGTGTATTTTAATAATAAACTAGTGTTCTAATCAAATTTACTATGATAAATGTATGTTTTATAAATGTATAAAAAATAACTTAGAATACTACTTTTTTTAAAATAAAATATCAGAAATGAGCAAACACCATTAAACATAGCTTTTACATTCTCATCCACCCATGACCCATCAACTAATGTGATTATTTTGTATCTAAGTATGCTACATCTATAAATATAAACTAATAAATTTAGTGTTATATTCTTCCACTAACTATTTTTTTAAAATGTTATGATACAAATCTACTTTTTAACTTATGATTTTCTTGTAAATTATATATATCATATCATTTTGTCAAGCATTAAATTTTTAGGGATTTTACGTTGCGGGTGACTAAATTTATTTCTTCAATGTAAATATGTAACAAGAAGGAAAACGTTTATATCTTGATTCAATCATACAATTCTTGTCACTTTTAGACATATATATAGTGAATGACAAAAGATGATGACAAAGTAATAGAAACATTTTTCCACTTTCACCAAATTCCACTTTTAAATTGAACATAAATTATGCCAATTGATTGAAAATGCTTAATGATATACAATAAGTTATGCATCAAGGACATCACATGGTGCTAGGGATCATTTTGATTCTTTTTTATAGTAGCTTGAAGCTTTGCTGAAAGGCAATAGGCATTGGCCAAACACAATGCAAGATTTAATGGATACAATGTCTATGTGGTGAACTATATATTGAAAAGACAAGTAGTATGGTCGTCTGCTATAGAGATAACTTTGTCATAATCGTAGCCTTGATCTAGCATATCATTTGAAAGGACAACGTATTTGTTTGCCCATTTCCTAAGTGGATAAACTCAATCAAAGGAACTATGAAAAAGGATTTATAGAAAGCATCCCAGTTTGATCTAATTTAAGTCAGGAGCAAGCCGATTCACACTTTGAAACAATACAAGTTAATCGATACAAAACACCAACACATTGATGTATTTACCAATTAGCATACTCTCAAAGGACATTTTCTAGGTTTTTCCTTATCTAAGATTTAAAATAATACACCTTGACACTATTAGAGAAAATGTTTTCCTTGATCACAAAGTAAAGACCTACAAGGTTTAAATACAAAACTAACAGGCCATGGGCCTTGTGTAAAATGGGCTATACAAACTAAACTGTACAACATAATCTATTTACTAACAGTCACCTCTATGGCTTAAACGGGTTGTTTGTTATGCATACATGTTTGGGGGCATACTTATAAACGTTCAAGGTTATATTGTCAATTGTTTCAATACTTTCTTTAACGGACAAATGAATCTAAATGTTTTAAGCAATAAAAGGAAAAACAATTCAATTTGATTTAATCATGTTGGAAGTGAATCAAAAATATAGTTACTTGCTTTTTGAATTCTTCAAACAAATCATATCAATCAACTTTGTTTGGTTAAGTTTGATTCTTTCAAAGTACTAAATAGATTGGGAAGATCCGCGCTTTAAGCTATCAACATACATTATGTTGAATATTTCTATTGACTTTACGATAACATTATTTCCCGAATTTCATTCAAACATTTAATTCGAGCGAACCCAATTGCATAAAGCGCAATTTTTTATTGTTAAATATACCAAATACAAGTGAAGTCATTGGATGTCACAAATTTCATGACATTCAAGTTTATTTAATGTCATAGGGTTGTCTTCACAAACTTACGTGAGACCTTAATCAAGAAGTTTAACACCAAAAGTATAGAGTGTTGTCAATCTACTTTTAGCATTATCGTTGGTCTATCTTGTTCGGTATTTTTATACTTCAGTTGCTACAATTCTCAAATTAAGATCATAAGTGATTGTGAAGACAACTCAAAGACATTAAGCTCATACTCATCATCCTTAATTGATTGGCTTACTTAATTCCAATGAGGTCGGGTTGCCCAAATAATACGTTTCTAACAAGGTTGCTTTGTCCAACTGTTAATAGTTGAGGTTAACCTGAGAAACGTGAGAAATGATTACCAATTGCTGGATGATAAGTTAATGCACATTAAGATGAGACGCACCAACAGAAAATAAGATGTACCGAGATGTATAAGATCAATTCTATTCTAAATCGCAGTTCATGTGAGTGCGTAAGATTACAAATGATCAACTATTTATATTCACTTATCACACAATCACCCATCCATTGAAGTGGGCTAGTTCGATATTGTATTCTGGATCACCATCCAAAAACCAACCAATCCAATTCAGATATCTTGGATCTAATCCGATCCAAATACCATTGCAATAATCCAATCATAGTTGGTCGATTCTAACTAGATAAAAACTCATCATTTTTATACAGACTAGAGTAGGGTAATATAGAGTGAGAGATGTCTCTCTCGACACGCTAGCTAGATGAAAAACAAAAATGTAAAACCCCTAGAGGCCCCACCATATCTTTGAGTCACCGCCCCCCTTAAAAACCGGTCAAAGTGCCCCCATTTGCACTCACCGCCACCCATTCAAACACCCTTGCTAAAAATAATTTTTTCTTTTCTTTTTAATCAAAATTCAAACAAAAAAACCAAAATCTTTCTTAATTTCTGGGGAAAAGGAAACCTACCCAATTCCCCAGAAAAATATTATCATACATACATCATCATCTTCACCAAAATCTGCTATAAAGTTCATACTTATGGTTCTTCACAACATTACCCTTTTTTTTATATAAATTTTCACCCAATTTATTTGTTTTTTTTAAAATAAATATATACCAAAAAAGAGAAAAGAAAAATGACCCATCATTTATGCAAAAAACTATTGCGTTTGAAGCTCAAAAGATCACTCATTTGGCGTGTGGCGGTTCTCCGGCGAAGCGCCGGATCGCTTTGGGATCAAGCTCTTGCTTGTTGGATCGGAAAACCGATCCGATACCGTCAAATTCTTGAGTCCGGCGGCGGCCCCACCGCCACCGTCTGCCACCGCCTCCCGTCCGGCGAAACGGGTGGCGATGGGTTCGCTTCCGGTGAATTGGTAAACGGGGCCGCCGTTGGTGGTCGGAGTAAAGATGTTTCCGATTTGGTTGCTTTGAAGATTAGTATATTGGGAGATAACCGTATCGGCAAAACAAGTTTTTTGGTTAGTTTCTTTTTTAAATACCCTTTTGTTTCGAAGAAAGTTCAAATGGAAACTCGGATTTGATTCCGAATGCAAGGACCCGTTGGGGTCGCTTCACGTGGCATATTCACTCTAAATAATCATGTATTATTCAGATTGAATAACATATCATTCAACTGAAATAATAAAAAAAGAATGTTGTGTTATTCACTATGAATAATATATAATGTTGCGTTGTTCAATATGAATAACAACTGAATGTTGTATTGTTCACTCTAAATAATACATGATTATTCATAATGAATATGTCACGTAGCGGACCCTTAGTTGTTCTCACGTTCGCAATGAAAAACGAGTTTTCATTTCAACCTGACCCTTTTTGTTTTATGATCAAATAAACAAGGACAAACTTCATGAAAATGGATTCTCTTTACCCGTATTGATGATGTGTGTATTCAACATCAAATTATGTTATTACATGTATTATACTTTTGAAAATTGCAACTGTATATAATACTTTACCAATAACCTCTTGATCCTGGTTAAAATATTACATGCAATGGCACAATTTGAAATAAATATTATATACAACAGTACAGTTTGAAGTTGGATAGACAGTTTTACCCGTTTTGTTGGTTTTCTGATTGATGTTTCCGATTTGATTGCTTTAAAGATTAGTCTTTTGGGAGATAACCATATTGGAAAAACAAGTTTTTTGGTTAGGTTTTTTTGGAATTTTTTGAATACCCTTTTCGTTTTATGATCAAATAAACAATACCCATGTGTTGGATTTTTTTTTATTGATGTGAAAATTGGTTGAATTTTTGAAGACGAAGTACACCGGAAAAGAGAAAAAGCAAGAAGATTTTCCGGCGGCTGAAGTGAAGCAGATGGATAAGACTTTATCTGTTAGAGGTGCAACGATTTCTTACAGTATTTGGGAAGTTGGCGGCGATGCATTTTCTGCAGGTAAAAAAGTTATGTTTTTTTTTCTTCTTGATTTTGGTGGTTAAAATGTGATAAAAATGGAGGATTTCCGGTGGCAGACGATGGCGGTTCCACGGCGGCGATACGGGTGGCCTGTAAAGATTGTGTTGCTATGTTGTTCATGTTTGATCTAACCAGCCGGTGTACATTGAATAGGTATATTGATGATTAATATCGGAATTTTTTTGATAGGTTGCAATTTCGGTCAATGTGGTTTGTTGTTTTTCTCGGTTTTGGTTCTTACAAAATTGTGTTGCAAAAACTCATTTATGAAACTTATGTTCGGTAAACTAACTGGTAGCTGATAATTTAGTTGTTGGCTCATAAGCTAGTTAGTAGCTGAGAAGCTAACTTATGAATAAATTTATGTTTGGCAAAAACTAGCTTATGAATATGTAAAATGATCAAAAATGGTATCTTGGGTATAATAATTAATATTAATAAGGAGATAAGTGAAAAAAGCTATAAAAAAAAAAAACTCTTGAAAAGCTACTCTAACTAGTTTTTCAATAAGTTAGCTTTTAAACTAGCTTATGATACATGTTTAGATTGACTAACTTTTAAGCTAGCTTATTTTTGCCAAACACAGCCTAAGGATATGGTTGGCAAAAATAAGCTAGTTGATAAGCTAACTTATAAGCTACTATATGTTTGGATGGACCATAAGATAACTTATAAGCTAGCTTATTGAAACTCTAGTTGGACTTATAAGCTAGTTTATTGAAACATTAGTTGAAGTAGCGTTTTAGAAGCTTTTTGTAGTTTTTTCAATTATACCGTTGTTAATATTAATTATTATACCCCCAATATATATTTTTTGGTCATTTTACATACTTATAAGTTAGTTTTTGCCAAATATAGTTTATTCATAGGCTAGCTTATCAGTTACTAGCTAGTTTATCAATCAACAACTAGCTTATTAGCTAGTTTACCAAACACAGTGCTCGGTTATGGTCTCTTTTAAACAGAAGTTAAACGTCATACATTAACCCTCATATGCCTTGCATATTAGAGTAAAGTAGTCACTTCTTCTATGAAATGTTAGATTAATTAGAAAAATATTTCAGTATATATCATTGCCTTTTTATATTTTAGAGAAAAAGTGACTACCTTCTCCTTGTGTAAAGATAATGAGGAAGTTAAGGGTTGAAGTTTAACTTTGCATATTATGGGGGTTTTCATGTAGTAAAAAAAATTCACCAAAATGGAGAAGAATAACAAACTACAAGGACTAAAATTGCAATTTACTCTTAACTCTTTGATGAATTTTTGAAATAGAAATTGATTATGGAGAAGGTTTTTTTGATTTCAGTGTTATCAGTTGGTATCAACAAGCAAGAAAATATAACCAGGTGAATGAATTTTGAAATTACTNAAATTGTTTTGAAATTGATTTTAAAATTCTTGTTTTGCAATTTCTGGTGGTTTTAGACGGCGATTCCGGTGATGGTGGGTAGCAAGTTTGACGATTTCATTGAACTTCCGATCGATTTGCAATGGACGATCTCAAGCGAGGTAATCGTTTCATATTTTCATTCGATTTTTAAATGTAATAATTACCCTTTTTTTGATAAATAGTTGTTAGACATTGCTTATAATTATAAAGATTGTTAGTAAAACAAAAACAATAAAGCATATGTGAATAAAAGCATTAGTAGCCTAGTGGTCGGTTATATCCTTAGGAGGGACGGTGGATGACGTATTTGTCTACCCGGGTTAGATTCATAGAGGGAGCATGTGGCGATATCCTGACCATGGGTCGGCTTTCGGGTCGGTCCATCCATGGTCACCGAGGATTAGTCTGGTGTCCGTATAGATCCCGAATACCTCATCGATTTCGTACCAAGATGTGTGCGTGAAAGGTGAATTATTTGCCATTAAAAAAAAAGCATTTGGGCATGTGCAATTGAGGTATTTTTTGTTGTAAAATGATGATGAAAGTTGTGAAAGTTTATGTCTGAAAATAAATACTTAAATGTATTAAAAAAAATTATTTTCTAAAACACATGATTTCCCATTTGATATGTTTCATCTTTTGGTGTTTCACCCATGTGTGAGATGTGCTTTTAGTAATTAAAAAAAATCTAATTTATAAAAGTATCATATTAATAGATTTTCAGAATTTTAAATTGTTAATCAAAAATCAAGATCTCTAACAAGTCGACATACAACTTTAAATTCTTCTAAAGTTTAATATTTGGATATTGAATCAATTAATATATTATTAAAGCATGGGTAGGGTTTATGTGAGACCAGTCATTTTCGTGAGACCTATGATATCATATTTACATTTGGAACTTCATAACAATACATTGTGAAAGTAAAAAGAACCCGACCATTTACAACAAAAATGTTTTGGTACGAGGTTTCAAGTATAAAAATGTGATCTTATGAAAACAGTTTAGTCTAACATGATTCCAAATCAGTAGAACATTCAATAACATTTAATAAAATATTATCCAAATTTGGATAATTTTATCTTTTTGCTCTCTTGTTTTAAGCAATTAATTTTAGCAAGGTGTTCAAATTTGGAGAATTTTATCTTTTTGCTCTCTTGTTTATTCTATTATGGAGAATCCACTAGACAAAAAATCTACAAATAAATTTCCTTTATCTTCATTTTAGAAAATCTATTAAAAAGGTTTCAACGGAGCAATTGATATTATTATAGTTTTGAACTTTAATAGTTTTACTTATATCTTTTATAAGATATTACAAATTTTTATGTGGGTTTTCGTTCAATTGTAGGCACGAGCGTATGCAAAGGCCATAAACGCAACCTTGTTCTTTTCAAGTGCGTCTTACAACATAAATGTGAACAAAATCTTCAAGTTTGTGACGGCAAAGCTCTTCAACTTGCCGTGGAATTTGGAGCGTAATCTTAAAATCGGGGAACCTATTATCGACTTTTAGTGTACGTTTTTGGTAAGTTGATCCTTCTTACGGTCGCAAAAGTATTACTATAGATGGTAAGAAGTCTGGGTTGATTAAAAAAACAACCCTAAATAGTGTGAAGATTTTAGATGTTTTTGGTGTTTTTTTGTTCTTTCTAATATCGGTTTTGATTGTAATGAAGAGTATGGTGGTGGCTTTGCTAGTCACCCTTGCTTTTCTTTTCCAATTGACAAAAATGGTTTTAGAACAAAATGATTGTGATTGGTATGATGATATTTTGGAACTATGTTTGGATTGTCGGTGGAATTATTGGATTGATGATTGAAGAAAGTGCAATTTCTAAAGTGCAATTTATAGGATGCATGAAATTAAAATAGACCAATGGTTCGGATTCATTTTCTCACGGTTCTCATCTTTAACTTATCACATGATCCTTCATATGTATATATTGTTTTCTTCCATTAATGTAAAAATTGGTGTAAATGAATAGTCTTACATAAATTTAGTATGTTACTACCATTCATTACACCAAATTCGATGTCTCCATTCGAATGATTTGGTGCCAAATTTTGTAATTGATATAAGATTTGATGGACTTACATATAAGGACGGATGTACGTGCTATCATTCAATTGTGCTATTACAGTAGAATGGACATAGGGGATTTAAATGTGATTTCGCTTAAGTTAACAAAAAGTTATTGCAGTCTACTACTAGCGCCGTTACATGTAATATTATGGGCCATAAGTTCAATTCAATTCCTCTTGGGTTTTTTTTAACTCTTTTGTAAAAAGAGAGTAAAAAAAAACCTAACCACTCGGATGTCGTCCAAAAGACATTTACATATCATCTATAGTAAAACCTTAGTTTTTACGATAAGTTTTATTTTATAGTATGTTACTTATTACGTCCTCGCTTGAAAATTTACGGGGTACACTTTATTTTAGATATAAGACATTTTTCATACTAAATATTCAAAAGGGGAATAATAAATGGACCCCTAATGAAATAAATGGGTAGAGTTATGTAAGTGTACATGTGAGATCCAGTATAAGAGGGTCTACTTTTATGTGAATGCATAAAAATCTAAAAAGAATCTATATAACAACACCCTATTTAAAAACACATGTTATATATGCATAACAAGTCTCTCATCATTTTAAAAGTATGTAATTATTTTATGTATGACAAAAATCCCATATTTATATTATTTTTGGGGCATTAGTCCTCTTATTTTTTTAATTTTTTAAAAGGACCTTTGTTAGGTCACACCATCAAATATGTCTTATGCCATCAATCAAATATGTCTTTTATAATCATAATAATCTTTTTTTATCTTCCAATTCGTTCAAATTTCGAAATCAATTACAAATTCATAGAAGTTGAAATATGAAAAAATAGATATTTCTAATTATTTTATTCTATAGGTAAAGAATCTAATCGATAGAGTAAGCACTTACGGCGTGTTCTCAAAAACTAAGAGAAAAGAAATGAAATAAATAAAAAAGAAAGGAAAAGAAAAGAAAGAAGTGAAAAATAAAAAATAAATATTTTTTTATTCGTGTTCTTGAACATGAGATACTGGAAAGAAAATAAGTCATTTTTATAAATATACCCTTTAAAAATATATTTTTTATAATGAAAAGTCGGATAATATTATAATTTTAATAACTTCAGTAGTTTTTTTTAATTAGTTTTTCTTCCTTTCCTTTCTTCGCGTTCATCCCGCATTTGAGACAAAAGTTTTGAAAGGATTAAGGAAACTTAACATCATTTTCCTTTCGTTTCCTTCTCTTTCTCTTCTAAAAAGTTTGAAAAAACATCAGTATTTTCTACTTTCTTTCCCCATTCCCTCACTTACATTTTCTTTCCTTCGTAAAATGAGTTTCCATCGCGTTAATATGATTGATGTACATTTTTACCAAACATGTATTCAAAATATGTATGATATATTTCCTTCCAAAAGGGTCCTTCATTAATTGAATCTCTTGCAATCTGCCCTTCTCAGTTATGAAAATTACCTTTTCACCCCTTCACATTTCACCTGTTTGGATAATCAAGGACAAAGGAATGGCCAGTTTTCTTATGACCTCCCTGAGAAAGTAAGAAATGTAGTAAAGATACTTGCACTATTGTTTCTTGATCAAAATGACCCCAACAAGTCACATCAATTTCACCCATATTTCATGTGTATCATGTGAAATATATACTAGCTAGTGTCACATATAATAATTTTATAGGTTCGGGTTCGGTTTCGATGAAAAATGCAATTATCATGAGAAAGATAAGAAAAGATCTCCACCATTGTAGCAAATCAAATTTCTATCAAGTGTAATTCATGGATTAATTTAAGATTAAAAGTGATCCACATACCATATTTCTTCTTATCGTGAACTCATCTTAACGTTTTTTTCGTACGATCGTTGGCCTAGACGTACAATTATACATCTATATATAAATTATTTTATTCAGAAAATAACTAAAGAGTTGGTAGATATATTGAACCATTAGTTGTGTAATAAATTAAAGAAGTGTAATTTGGTTGATATTTATTTGTTTGGATTTGTTATTTTGATTGACAAAGAAAATGAGTTAATGATGCAAAGGCTCTTAGGGGCCGTTTACTTGACGCTTATCCGGTATGTGTTTATCGGGTCAATTTACCTTACGGGATTGTAACATCCCGTCTACCTCAACAATAATATTGTCCGCTTTACCCCGCTGGCTCACGGCTTTGTTTCTGGCGACCTGGTGAGGACTTCCCATGAGGTCACCCATCCTAGTACTACTCCCACCCTAGCACGCTTAACTGCAACGTTCCAAGAACCTACAGTCCGTGTGGCCCCAAAACACGTTGTTGTTAGAAAGACCAAGATATTACTTATAACACCCAGCATCACTCCTGTCCACGGCCGATATGGGATATGCCTAAGGTGTTACAAACACCCCCCCTTGGGACTCATCGCCCTCGATGAGGTTTGCCCCATATCCCGAACGGCACAGGAGTGGCTCTGATACCATCTGTAACATCCCGCCTACCTCAACAACAATATTGTCCGCTTTGCCCCACTGGCTCACGGCTTTGTTTCTGGCGACCTGGTGAGGACTTCCCAGGAGGTCACCCATCCTGGTACTACTCCCACCCTAGCACGCTTAACTGCAGCGTTCCAAGAACCTGCAGTCCATGTGGCCCCAAAACGCGTTGTTGTTAGGAAGGCCAAGATATTACTTATAACACCCAGCATCACTCCTGTCCACGGCCGATATGGGATATGCCTAAGGTGTTACAAACACCCCCCCTTGGGACTCATCGCCCTCGATGAGGTTTGCCCCATATCCCGAACGGCACAGGAGTGGCTCTGATACCATCTGTAACATCCCGCCTACCTCAACAACAATATTGTCCGCTTTGCCCCCTGGCTCACGGCTTTGTTTCTGGCGACCTGGTGAGGACTTCCCAGGAGGTCACCCATCCTGGTACTACTCCCACCCTAGCACGCTTAACTGCAGCGTTCCAAGAACCTGCAGTCCATGTGGCCCCAAAACGCGTTGTTGTTAGGAAGGCCAAGATATTACTTATAACACCCAGCATCACTCCTGTCCACGGCCGATATGGGATATGCCTAAGGTGTTACAAACACCCCCCCTTGGGACTCATCGTCCTCGATGAGGTTTGCCCCATATCCCGAATGGCACAGGAGTGGCTCTGATACCATCTGTAAAATCCCGCCTACCTCAACAACAATATTGTCCGCTTTGCCCCCTGGCTCACGGCTTTGTTTCTGGCGACCTGGTGAGGACTTCCCAGGAGGTCACCCATCCTGGTACTACTCCCACCCTAGCACGCTTAACTGCAGCGTTCCAAGAACCTGCAGTCCGTGTGGCCCCAAAACGCGTTGTTGTTAGGAAGGTCAAAATATTACTTATAACACCCAGCATCACTCTTGTCCACGGGCCGATATGGGATATGCCTAAGGTGTTACATGTGGCAAGTCGCCTACATCCATATTTTTCCGTCAGTATAAATCATATATGATCTTATACATGAGCGAAGTTTTTCGTGTTTCTTTAAAAAGTTAGTATTCTCGTTTGAACCTTTTTCTATATATATAGAGAGAAGAGAGATAAAAGATATGCAGAAAAAGATAAAATTATCGGAACCTAATATAATAATATACACCATACAGTCTAGACAATTGTTCATATGCAGGATCCCATCAAACCATCGACATGAAAACGACTAGAGCATTGTGGGACCTCTCAACACACATCTCATCCGTTAACAAACAAGTGTCCACCATAACGTCCATTTTGTTCGGTACATGTTTAAACAATAACACAAGTATAATTAAGAGAGAATTTATTAATTCATAACCTTACTTAAATCTTAAAAAAAATGTTATCATCTCAGTATAAAAATCAATTACTTAACTTTCTTTTGGCACCCGAGACTCTAGAATGATTATAAGTGTTATTGTCACAAGTTTCTCGAAGTCTTGATATTTAATGGGCACACCCATGTCCATTAAAAACGTTCAACTTGTCATAAATGTGAGTAGTGTATAATTGTATATTAATGTCTATAAAGTTTGTAAGTTTAATATTGACAACCAATATCTTGATATTTTATAAATAAACAAATAATTGTTTTAAAAAAAAAGATATTTTAAAATGGTACATGACCACTTGCTTTTAAGTTAAAATACCAAAACAAACAATGTGCAACCAAAGCAAAAAAGTTGTTTGACACACTCTTCAAGTCTCCCAACCTTGCAAAAGAGACCTCATGCAACATGGAGGATGCTTAGAAAGCATTTCAATGTATTTGCAACAATAACAACACCAACCTTTTAGGAATGGGCATGTGACCATTCATTTATCAAACCCACCACATCATTCACCTCACATATAAAGGGTAGAAAAAAGGTTGGTTTTTTCAATTTATATTAGATTGGTATATAATTAAAATGAATTGATAATCTTTTTGATTTTTTTTCTATGTATGTCTCCAAAGAAAACCTCAAAGACTTTAGTGTTTGTATAGTTTTTTGAAAGACATGTTATTTCAAAAAGTAGTGTAGTGTAATGAACTCTTATTATAAGAAATATATTTTAAAACTATATTAAAAGATATGCATGTGAGCATTTATTTATGAAACCCACCCCACTCACCTCACATATAAAAAAGGTTTTTTGGATTTGGAATAGATTACGACCTGTTTTGACGGTAGAACAGGGAGAGGGGGAAGGGGGAAGCAGGGCTTGAAGAGGGTATACGTCACCCTCTGGGACGTCCACGTTGTACCGGCCTCACGGTCATCATGGGGGAGGTAAACCATCGCATGCATCCCATTGGCAAAGATGCGGTGTCCATAGCTTGAATCCGGGACCTCATACATATGGATTACACCCACACCTTTACCGCTAGGACAAATCAGAGGGGATTGGAATAGGCTGACATATAATTAAAATGAATTGATGTTCATGATTTTTCTGATCTTTCTTATGTATGTCTCTAAAAATAGAAAATTTATCAAGACTTTAGTGTTCATATAGTTTTTTCACCCTAGAAGACTTAAATTTTAAAAGTAGTGTAATTTAATTCATCTCTTATTATAAGAAATATATTTTTTAGCACAGTCAAAAAACCACCTTTATTACCAAAACGAAGTACAACAGAGACAGTAGCAGCTAAAAAAAACAGAGGCAACCAAACCGAAAGTCAAACACAAAAAAAGGTGCTATATCACAACCAAATTATGTAGAAACCGTCCTAGTTCACCGACGATAACCCAAGTTGTAGTGAGATCTGAGTCGTCTTCTTCATAAAAAAAAAAACGCCAACAGATACGAACGGGCCAACTGCCACATCTGTCACCAATTGGCACCGAATACGGACCCGAGCCATGTAACTGCATAGTGCTTCGTTCCTGTCTTCAACTTCGGCAGATGTCTTTCCCGTACGAGTCGAATGGATCACTTAGCCATGCACTCAATTTTGAAAACTACATTATAAGATATACATTTTGAAGATGTTTAATTTGGTATTTAATGCTAGTGTGGTTTTGATATTACAAATGTGGAATTTGATAGGTTTTTATATACATTTTGAAGATGTTTAATTTGGTATTTAATGCTAGTGTGGCTTTGATATTACAAATGTGGAATTAGGTTTTTTAAGTTATGTTTCTTAGAATGGACTTTTTTCTACACTAGAAACATATAAATGTGTATTTTAAAAGAAATTTAATGAAGGTATGTTACTTTTAGGTGATTTGTTTTTATGTTTAGCTTTTTTTTACCAACCATTTATTATTTCTGTTATTAGAATTTAATGAGTTTGGTCTGACTTACTTTTAATGCTTTAAGTTAATTTTAAGGTTTATTTGACCAACAGAAGTAAATTTCAAATAAATGTGTAAATTATCATTTCAATAAAATAATTCTAAAATATATTAAAAATATTTATTTGGTTGTTTTAATTTTTAAATTAGAATCTCTCGGCCAAAAAGGGAGCACAACCATAGTGCAATCACTTCTTTTAGTACTCCACGTGTCAACTTGATCCATGCTCCACGTGTCACTCGATCCTCTCAATAGATTTAGATGGATATAATTGGATGTAGCAAGCCGCATTTTGAATGTTTATAAGGCGTCGACATTTTAAGTGTTTATAAGGTGTCCATTTTTTTTATAGTTGTGGATTCGAGTCTTATCCTGAACAGTGGTGTAGATTTAGGAGTAGGTTATAGTTAAGTGTGTGTAACCTGTCTTAAAAAAAAAGATTTGATATAGTTGGATGGATCTGATATATTTTTTCGATAGATGTTGAATTTTGTCATTCGATCCAATCCAGTTAATATTAGGCATCCTGATTCAATTCATTTTAATAGATTTTTTACAGGTTGCATCTATTGGTTGATACTGTTAATTTTTGTCCTTGTTGATTTGTCTCGTCGATAGATGTGTGGATATAACCCATATGAGCAAGGTCTCGGTTTAAGCCTAGGTAACGCTCATTTGCCAATGCGATGCATGTGTTGATTTACCACCCTCATGATGACTGTGAGACGATATACGGTGCGGGTGCCTCAAAGGGTGACGTCTACCTGTTTTTACTATTGATTATCCATTGGGTTGGATTAGATGCATATGATATTTTGCTACAATTTTCAACTAATTAATTACTCGTTTCAATTAGGTTTCATAAAGTTGCTTAATTTATTAAGAACCACGATGTATAGGGTCCGGTTCCCGTGAGACCAGGTTGTTTCCATGATACCGATGAGACCAAGATTTTACACATGAAACTTCACAGAAAAATACATGCATACAAACCAAAAAAACAACTTATTTACTTTTAATCATAAATGCATATGGTCCAAATGAAGGGTTACGAGAGTGTTTTTCGATTTTCCGTTATTTTAAGAACCACGATGTATAGGGGTCGGTCCTCGTGAGACCAAGTTGTTTCCATGATATTGATGAGACCAAGATTTTACACATAAAACTTCACAGAAAAATACATGGATATAAACCAAAAAACAACTTATTTACTTTTAATCATAAGTGCATATGGTCCAAATGAAGGGTTACGAGAGTGTTTTTCGATTTTCCGTTATTTTAACCCCCCCTCCTCTCTAGAGAGGGAAAATTCAAATGAAAACTTATTTTTCATTGCGAACGTGGGAACAACCGATAGCACGCCATTTGGCGTATTCAGTCTGAATAATACAAGATTATTCAAACCGGTTATTATGCATTATTCAAGGTGAATAACAAAGTATTCCGACCGAATAATAATACAATGTTCAAACTGAATAATATTATTATTCGGTCTGAATATTGTATTATTCACTTTGAATAATGCATAATATTCAGTCTGAATAATTCTGTATTATTCAGACTGAATATGAGTCGAATAGGACATGTGACACACTCTCAATTATCCTCACGTTTGCAATTAGATTTAAGTCTACATTTAAACATAACCCTATAGAGGAAAGTTCAAATGTGAACCACTTTTTTGTTGTGAACGTGAGGACAGCCGAGAGCGTGACACGTGGCGGCTTTAAGTGTGGTCCCCCTCTTTAATTCAATGTCGACCCATGAATCGTGTCTAGTCATCCGCCGTGGACCTGACGTGACACCTAGTCATCCGTCACGTGTCGCGCTCTCGACTGTCCTCACGTTCACAACCAAAAAGTGGTTCACATTTGAACCTGTCCCTAATCCTATATATGTTATGTGTGTGGAGGCACGTGCAGAAAGATTAACGATCCATCAAAAAGCTTGGGACAAAACAAGGGCATAAGGCAATGTCACATGGGCCATATGCCCATATACATGCTAGTTGTTTTAGTGTTTTCTTCTAATAATTATATGTTAACTTGTTTATAACTTTATGTAAGGTTTCTTGACCTATCAACTTTTAATAGACAATTGGTACTATTAAAATATTGTTTGAATTTTATTATGTAATTACATTCTTTGACATATAAGAATAATAATATTAGAAATTTCAAGTTACATTGATACATTTTGAGGTGTCCATAAACAATTTACCATCTAATATTTTGAAAAAAAAGTGTAACCTAATATTTTTGTTTTAATCATATGCTATTAAAAGTATTTTCCGAGATGTGAAGTGGGAGAGAAGGGATGTCATAATATGTTTTTTTATAAAATTCTCGATCTATGACGATAATTGGTTTTTAATAGGTTTTAAACATTAGAAATAACTAATGCTTAATGAGTTGCACCGATGAGTTAAAAGTTTTGGCTCCATAAGTTCAGTACTGGCAAAAATGATTCAGAAAACATTCCAAAAGACACATTAAAGGCGTATTTTACAAAATACACATGCATTTGTCTAGCGACATTTTAAACCTTGTGGATTACATATTTTGATTAATGCCTTTGATTGTGATAAAACGTGGATTATGTACTACCTACTCAATTATCTTCTCTATGTGGTATGATCTAGTTGTCATTTTACAGTTCAAATTTTGAACAGCACGACAAACACAATCTCATGATAACTCCATGTAACGCCTCAAATTTTTGAGGTAAGTAAAGTTATGTAAACCTTTCTAAATCACGAGATTTGTTGATCTTATGTGACCAGTTTTACTCTTGTTACGAAAACCCTTGTGGAAGCATGAGCTTGAATCCACACATCTAAGTTTGGAGAGGTAGAGGCGTGAGATAAAACTTTCTAGGGTCGGGAAATGTGTTGCGACTATGACTGGCGACCTTGCCACTGTGTCATAGTCACTTGGCTAATGTCACCTAAGTGAAACAACCCCTGGACAAGCACCGCGACTATGACCGACGACAATGCCATGGTCATAGTCGTCTAGCAATGTTGCACCGACCTCCAGAGTGGTCCCCATCTTTATATCACGATTCTCAACTTTGGGACATCATTCAAAACCTCTTTTAACTCCAAATTTTCTCTATCGTGAAAGATTTTTGGGCTCCCCAACTCTCTCTGTATTTACTTCAAGATAAAGAGCAATCAGGTAAGTGTTGTCTCACAGTCCCTACCATTTGTGTACTGGTGGTGAGGATCTTCAATGTTTAAAAGTTTCTAGTCTCCGTCTACTTTTCACCTAGGTCACACCAAAGTTAGGTTTTCACCCTACAAACCTAAGAGGTGAGTTTCCTGATGTCATTCTCAACCATATAAACTTAGCTTTTGTATTTTACCAAACGTGGTAGTAATCTTTGATGTTTTGACCTAATAGTGATTGGGTTTTGGGAAGATTCTTGGCCTAAAATGATAAAAGTGGGATTTTGTACATTTTACACTTATGATGTTATTTATGGCCACTTAAAGGATATTAGAGTTAAAAGAACCTCTACAAATAAGTGCGTGGTTAAACTTTGATGGATAGGCATGTTTACATCCATGTTCAACATTACGTGACACATGATATTTTATTATCTTGACAATTAATGGGGATATTACGTGTTATTGTTGTTAGAATGATTTAACTAACAAAAATTGTTTATGGCAATTACGGGACCCAAATCTTTGTGCATGAGGATTTGTGTTTTTCCCCGGTAATTGTGAAAGTAATTTTTGTGGGGCTTTAAAGTGTAGACACTTAGGGATTGCTTGATCTCTAAGGTGGAACTCGTCTAAATTAGGGGTATGCACTAAGGTTCAATTAATCATTGAGGTGTAACTCCATGGTCCATGGAGCAAGCATTAAAGGTGAGAAGTTGACTTGAGGTGATGCCATAGGGGTGTGTGCACTAAAGTCACACAATCAAAGATCAACCTTTGTTTTGCATATTTGGTTCCAATTAACCCCATTAGCCATTGCCTCATAGATCCACCCCGAGCCAATACACATCGAAAAACAATACAACAATCTGTGATTGTTTTAGAACACGATCGAACACAAACTATCATGATAGACAAAAAACTAACAATTTTGATCTAGAATTGAGCTCGGTTTGTCAAACAAAATTTGATGATCCAAATATGCCTACTTTTTCAATCGTTTGGATAATAAATACATCACAACGTGCATCCAAAACACATTTGAGGCAAAACTAAATTAACATGGTAAATAGGGAACTACTAAATGCACTATATCACATGTTTATTGGTCGTAGAACCCTTCATGGTGTGAATATTAACCACGGTTTTAGTTGACGTAAGGTGCAACATGTCAGCAAGTCAAGTCTCAAGCTTAGAAGTCATGAGACGTAACGTTTTTTAGTATGCAACTTTTGAAGACATATATATTATATATAATTATATATAGATACACATATTTTCTTTACTATTCCTCAATGAGTTATGATATTAAACAAGTTACTTCAGGTTATATATGAAAAATAAAAAACACTAAACAGTAAAAGTGTACGAAAAAAGATATTATATTACAAAAACTGTGAATTAAACCATGACGTGCAACAAGCCTAACATACATGAAATAGTCATGGTGTACCATTACACTGTAACAAGTCTTTTTAAAACACTGATATCAACTGTATACCTTGTATCATGGTTATATAGATATAAGTTGCGTTCCAGTGAGAAGTTGAGGTTAATGTGAGAAACTTGAGAAATGATTATCAATTGTTGGATACACATGGATGCAAATTAGGATGAAATGCACCAAGACATTTACATTTTAAAGCACACATGGGAGGACATGAGATCAAATAAGACCAAGGATTTGGATCTCCCTTCCTCTCCCCATTAACTCAACTTCTCACACGATTTTTTTGCCATATAGATATTAAATTAAAATATTAAAGGAAAATTGACTCAAATAGCTACTCTATACACCCAAATTGGTAATTTGGTATCATAGTAATTTCTCTTCCGCTTTTACCCAAATGTGACTATATCCGCAAAATTTTAGGTCCGTAATTTACGAACTTAGATAAAACACAAAAAGTAGATGTGGTCAATTTTTTCTTAAATTCTTTTTATCTGGATCTGTAAAATATGGACCTGGGTCTATAACTTTTTATTAAAGAAAAATTGATCAAATTCGTTTCCTTTTTGTGTTTTTTTCTAGGTCAATAAATTATTGACTTAAATATTGTTAATATAATGATATTTGAACTAAAAGTAGGCAAATAAATCCAGAAGATTGATTTAAATTTAAATTTGGTTATTTTAGTGAACTTCTTAATATTAAAAAGAGAAATTATATTTCAATGACATGTGTAATCTATTAAGGGGGTATTTGGGAGTATTTATCTACCTTTCTCCTTATCTTCTTTTTGGAGAAGTAAAAAATTTTTGGCTTCCTAAATTTCTCCTTATTAACTTCTCCACAAAGGAAATAAACACTCCCAAACAGTTTAAAATCTTCTTATGACTTCTCCAAAAAGGAGATAAGTCATAAGGAGGTTCAAATAAGCTCTCCCAAACACCCCCTAACTCTTTTTTTTTATATCATTCACTGATTTTAACACGTATCTTAGGCTGTGTTTGGCAAAAATAAGCTAGCTTATAAGCTAGTCCATCCAACATGTACCAGAAGCTAGTTTTTTGAAACGTTACTTTGAGTAGTTTTTTCCAATCATACCCTTATTAATATTAATTTTTAAATTCAAAGATACAATTTTTGGTCATTTTATATCCTCATAAGTTAACTTTTACTAAACATAATTTATTCATAAGCTAGCTTATCAGCTACTACCTAGCTTATCAATTAACTAGTAGCTTATGAGCTAGTTTATAAGACGTAACTTCTAATCAAGTGAACATAAGGATGATTGGAAGAAAATATTTATTTCTCTATTAAAAATGTTATGTGTAGCCGGCGATTTGTACTTGTTGTCTGGGTGGGGTCACTGTCATTCCCGCTCATTTCACGCTCGGTTTTAAAATTAAAGTTAAAAACTTGTTTCTGTTTCCTGCCGCCGTCGCTTTCTTCAAAGTTTGAATTTCACCCTCTCCCCTTCTCAAATTCCCATTTTACCCCTTCATTTTCAAAAATTAAATTCCAACAAATCCAGCACAACCACTAGTATAATATAGTGTCATCGTGTTTTCTTTTCCAACAAATTTTATTTTAATATATTATTTTATCTTTCTTTCAAATTGTATTACAATTTACGTTGAGGAAATCGATTAATTCTTTTGTATATTTAGATTATTGGAATACGATTTAAGATGCTATAAGTGTCACATTAATTAATAGTTTAACATAAAAATATTAACCACTTAAAAAAAAGTAAATAAGATAAGAAGAAAAGAACTTCTATTGTTTCAAGAAATTGCAATTTTAGTCCTTGTGATTTGTTAATTTCATTTGGTTTTGATCTTTAAGAAAACCTTTTATTATAAGGAAACCCTTGTACTATACAAAAATGTTTGATTTTAGTCCATCTCACTAATAAAAAGTAAAAACTAAGCTACATTCTTTAACTCTTCCATGACTCTTGCACATAAGATTAAAATAGTTATTTTATCTTTGAAATATAAGGATAATTGGATAAGGTAAAAAAAGTATTTTAGTATATGTCGTCAACTCATATTTTAGAAATGAAATGACTGCTTTTATCCTTATATTCAAAGATAAAATGACTACTTTTATTTTCATGTGTAAAGTACTTGAGGAACTTAACGAATAAAATTTAACTTTCGTTAGTAACAAACACCAAAGCATTTTTACATATTATAGACTGTGTTTGGCAAACTAGCTGATAAACTAGTTGTTGACTAACAAGCTAACTAGTAGCTGATTAGCTAGCTTATAAATTAATTATGTTCGGTAAATGTTAGCTTATGAATATGTAAAATGGTCAAAAAATATATCTTGAGATATAATAACTAATATTAATGAAGGTATAATTGAAAAAACTACAAAAAACTTCTGAAACGGTACTCTAACTAGCGTTTCAGTAAGCTAATTTATAGTTAATTCAAACATGTACTAAATTATCAGCTAGCTTATTTTTGCCGGACACACCACAAGGACTAAAATCAAGATAAATAACAATTTACAGGGACTAAAATTGCAATTTACTCTTTGTTTCAATTACCTCCCTCCCACTACCATCTCTCTCTCTCTACACCAGAGAAAGAAAGTGAGCAGTTTCTCTCTCTCTATCTCTCTACCACACACTTTCTCTCTCTATACGTATATGCAAATATATAGATACACTGTTACTTTCTCTCTCTAGAAGAAGAGCTTCTCAATCACTCTCAGAAGCATAGAAGAAATGTTCGTTTTGGTTTTACTAATCAAGAAGTAGCATGTGAAAATCTCTGACATATTCCATGTCTTCGATTCAATTATTCGCCGATTTTGTTTGGTTGTTGAATCTGGTGAGTTGAATCGGTCAATGGCAGCAGCTTCCTCATCAAGAGGACGAAGCAGCTCACCATTCCATAGTCATAGCCGCAAGCCTTCAAGTCCGTTTTCGTCGTCTTCATCATCGTCGTCTTTCAAGCAGCAGACTGTAAATCGATCATCATCCTCTGCTACTACTACGACGTTCTACGGAGGAGGCTCGGGAAGCGGTTACGGTTCGAGATCTGAGACCCTAGGTCGGACCACGTCTGATACGATGTACTCGCGAGGCGGATACGGTGGAGGTTCGCCGGTTGGTTATCCGTCGGCCGACGAGATGATGGATGAGCCGATTGATGATTATGCGAGACCGGCGGGAGGTGACAGCATTTCCGTGACGATTCGGTTTAGGCCTTTGAGGTAATTTGAATTGTTAGCAGATCTTGAACTGAATAGGTTTTAGGTCTATACGAGGCGATTTCTTTGAGTTTGTTACTGTTTTCAAGACAATGCGGTGATGATTTGGTGATGATTTGTGGTGGTTGTAGTGAAAGAGAGTATCAGAGAGGAGATGAGATTGCGTGGTACGCCGATGGAGATAAATTGGTGCGCAATGAGTACAATCCGGCGACTTCGTACGCATTTGGTACAAATTTTAGCCTTCTCTCATTCATCAGAAACAAAATTAAAGTGGATGCAATGGCGTTGGATATGGAAGTTCATTCCGATTATGATTGCTTGTATGTTCTGTATAACAGATAGGGTTTTTGGATCCTTTGCGGAGACTCATGAAGTGTATGACGTAGCTGCTGGACCTGTTATAAAGGCTGCTATGGAAGGCATAAATGGTGTGGTAAAACTAGATCAAATTGAAAAAAAAATTATGCTAATTGCCTGATTGTTTATACCCTATCCCCATTTATAAGGGGACTAACAAAACACTAGTAATTGGAGCTAAAGTTAGACTTCTAATGCAGGAACTGTATTCGCATATGGTGTTACAAGTAGTGGGAAGACGCATACTATGCATGTGAGTACAGTTTCTTTCTGTGATATTGATCAATTGCAATGATTCTGAGGTTATTCTAAGCTCTTATTGCTTTCAAGATAGCAGTTAAGTAAGAGTATTGTATGTGTATGAATTTGTTCAACGAGATTAAGTTGTATGCAGCAATAGCTTTATTGTGTCTTAAAATAATATGATAGGAGCTCATAGTGTGTAGTGTGCATCAATACCTTCAACTTTTACTGGGTTTTAACTTCTCAGTTGCTTGATGTTCATCAAGACGTGTTATCGATCAATGCTGCTGTCTGGGGAAAGAATAATATGCAATTGTGAAACATTCCAAAGCAACTTGCCCTATGATGATTGTTATTCAAACACAGTGTCATCTTTTTCTTGCCTTTTCTTGCTCGCTGAGTTGCATCGAATGGTGAGATGGTTATGAGGCTACATGACGGAGGATACAATTAGAAATGAGGATGTATGTGAGAAGGTTGAGGTGACAGAGGTTGAGGAGGTGAGGCAACATTGTTAGAGGTGGCAATACCCTCCAAAGCAGACCTTTGAATGTAGTAGTTAGAAGAGGAGATATGTTCCGATAAGGTTCTTAAGGGAGGTAGTTGGCCAAAAATGGGCATGGGGAAAGTAGTGAAGTAAGCCTTGCACAAGCGGAGCGTAGGAAGTAATGGAGGTAATTGGCTTTACTTGGGAGTGTCTGAAAGGATGTCACTCGTGTATTGTTAATTTGTTACCCTGGGGAATTCACCTCTTAATGTTTGCTTCCAGGTTGCATATTTCTTTTATTTCTTTTGGTGTGAGTTTTAGTCTACCATACTTGGTTGGGGATCAAAGACTTTTTGTTATTGCACATGGAGACTGGAGTTGATTGCTCTTTTTAAAATCCTTGGTAATAGGACTTGGGAACTTATGCTGAATTTGAACTGCCTGTAGGTTTTCTATCTGTAACTATTGAGATCATACCTAGTAGCCTAGGTACATACTGGTTCCCGTCAAATAGCAGCTTTGTCAACTTCATGAGGGAAAGGTTCATACATCGAGTATTCAGTAACTTATGGACCCGAAACATACACTGGTCACTTATTTGCTATCCATTTTGACAAAAGTCAGGCTTCATCCAAAAAACCATGCCCTTCCAGTGTTTCTGTAATAGGAAAGCAAATAACCCTTTGTGATGATGTTGATAATTCTTGAGATAGGAAAAAAAATAAATTGAGGTCTATTAAGTTCTAAACAGAAACATGGTAAATTTTGCAGGATTATTTAGGGTGACAAACTCCAATGTTAACAGGATAAGTGAATTAGACACTACATCTTAAAGGTGACACTCTGTAATCTCTCCGGGTTCAGGGCTTGCAGCAGGAACTTGTCATTGGCAACTAGAAAGTATACTAGTTGGGATTTGTCCATTCATATAGCTGGTTAAGATAGTTGTAAAAAGTGATTGGTTCTTTTCATATGGTAGCACCTGTGTTATTGTGACCCTCTTTATAATGTAATCAGAGTTGTGATTTTTGTTTGGCAACAAAACAAAATATGTTTTGCAAGATCAATTTTTTTTAAAAAAAATACAAAGTTAGATGAATATTTATGATAAAAATCGAATTTGTGGTTTACTTGGTTTGAAACCTCGGCCTCATTAGAACCGAAGGGGCTATGCTTGTATTCTTTGTAAGCCCTGGAAACATTAAAATCAAGTTATACAATTTATATTTGCTATTTGGCTTTCTAAAAATTGTAAATATTTGCAAAACGTTGTCTTCTGTTCAGTATTAACTCCCCCAAAATGTAATTACAAAAACAGAAAACGAAGACATTGTGAAATAGTTGATAGTTTAGATGATCTATTCGATCTGCATATTATTAACTTTTGATATTATATTGGTGATGGAGGTGGAATGCCGCAACTATCTTGGTCATGTGGTTGTTTGTCTGACGGTCTGACCCACAGTTATATGTAGTTTCTCTATGTTGTCCAGAACTTTTTATTCTTTTTAATTGTCTTCACAGGGTGATCATACTTCTCCAGGAATAATTCCCTTGGCAATAAAGGATGTTTTCAGCATTATTCAGGATGTAAGTCTTCTTTGTGAACTTATCTTAAAGGATTACATGTATCATTTGCAATCACAGGTTTCTATATGGCATCTGCTTGGCTCATTACGTGGAACGTTCGCTCTTGCCAGCCTCTGGCAGTTTCTCATATNATATATATATATATATATGAATATATACATGTAGATATGTATAAAAATACATGCATACCTACAATACATATATGTTTGAAAATGTACGTGTGTATATGCTGTGTGTACTGTGTTGTCGCATACTCGCATGTGTAATTGTGTATCCAGTGTTGGTACACTTGCTTTAATATTTATATGATGATTGCAGTTTAATGAGTAACAAATACTTTGTATTTACATTTCAGACGCCAGGAAGGGAGTTCTTACTGCGTGTGTCATATATCGAGATATATAACGAGGTTAGCCTTCACCTGGGATATTGTTAGCTGACAATGTATAGAATGAAGGGATTGAATATTTTCCTCTGCCACTGCCAGTAATACCATATTATGTATTTATGTTGATTGTTGACAACAAAACTCCCTTGGTTTCTTTGGTACTGCTTATGCCACTTATATAAATTTGGCATCCACCAACCATTTTTGTAGTTGGTATATATTTTGTTGAGGACCATAAACTGAAATTTGTATGCTATGTTCTTTGACTTAGCATGCTGCTTATGCTTTTTAATCTCAGGTGATTAATGACCTGCTAGATCCAACGGGACAAAATCTGCGTGTTCGAGAAGATGCACAGGTTTCTGCCTTTAGCTTGCTATGCAACCTTTTGTCGTATTCCTTAAGTATTTGTTATCCCTCAGCCTTACCTCAAATTTTCAACTCTTTGTTCCCTTAAAAATCATAATAGCTGACCAATTCACATAGACCAAAATATGACCTGAAATATTAAATATAACATAATTGTTCTGTCTTGTTTGCTGTAATATAATAGCACAATTAGTTCTTGATGTTGACTTAATATGGCATCATTTTATCTTGCTATGTGGTAAAATTTATACATATGCGTCGTGTGCTTTCTATCCATTGGTAGGGTACATATGTTGAGGGTATAAAGGAAGAGGTGGTTTTATCTCCTGGGCATGCCCTTTCTTTCATTGCTGCTGGTGAAGGTACTACTGAATCTCTTTGTGTGTGCATATTTGTTTCTTGGAGCTCCTATTGTCAACCCAGGAAGGCTTTGAGTTGGGTTGTAGTTGTTTATGGGTTTTAATGGGCTGGTTGGGAACTTGGGATGTGTTCAAATCATAAACAGGTATGGGTTGGGCTATAAAAAAGGTTGAGTTAACCCATTAGATCCTGGAGCAGCTATTTTTACCCACTATGGGTTAAAAAGGAAAAAAAGAGGAAGCTTTTCAATGAGAGGCCAATTGTGCTGCAATTTGTATGGTGAAAGGGTTGTCTCAAATAAATGAAAAAAGATGTTTCGTCACATTTGGAAATTGGAATGAAATTAATGTGCTTTTGTAATTCCATATAACAATCAGCCTTATTATATTAGAAAGGTGGAAAACTTTATTTATCAAAATTTTGCCTCCTGAAATTCTGTAAAGTTGTCAGTTTGCACTGGGGATGGTAAATCTACATTAGTGATTTATTTATCTAAAAAGAGACAAAGTTGGTAGTTTTACAACATTACCCATCCCCTGATAACCCATTGAAACCCACAAATGAAGTAGATTATTATGGGTGCAACCATAACAACCCATTTAAGGCTGTGGGCAGAAACCATTGGCCCTAATGTTTTCACAGATATCATACAACTCTTTTGAATACTTGGTGTATGCAGAGCACCGGCACATTGGTTCAAATAACTTTAATCTTCTCAGCAGCCGTAGTCACACAATATTTACCCTGGTATGTGATTCACATGAAGTTTGTCTGAAATCGTTTTTTCTTTATGAGCTTCAGTTTATTATGATGGAATAATTTATATCTTGTAAACATATTCAATTTCTGAGCTTTTACTGTTCACTTCTTATTTTTGCAATGAAGTTATAGAAACTCTCTTGGGATGATTTTCCAGCATCTGGCTCCCAATCATCATGAGTTAAACCCAGATGCTATGTGATTCCTTGAATTTCTTTAAGTAATTGCATCATGGGTTTACGTTTGTGTGTTTTTGACGCTGCCAATTTTAAAGTTCAGAAACAAGAAAATTCGAAAACTAAGTATGGAAATGAATAATATTGAAGCATATAGATGGTTTAGAATGACATAATAAAATAAAAAGATGATAAGCTAGTATCTGAATGCTAGAAACCAGTCCACAAACAACAAGTGCGTAACTTACGAACTATGGAAGTGTAAAACACAATTGCAGAAGTAAACCGACAATTTGACAGTATCATAAATTTAACAGCCAAATGTTGAAATTAACAGCACAAATAATCAATTGGTAGGTACAGCTTGCGACTGCTTTGATGTACCTTTGACAGGTTCTGTTTATGAGACACTGGCAAAGGTGTTATGATGCATCATGCACAACAATATTTAATCTTTGATTTCCATGTCGTACTCTTCTTTGACCTTAAACTCCAGGTTCAAGCATATGGCTCGATAAAGAGAATGACAGTCTTAAGATTCACTTGTTTGATCTATTTAATTTCATTTTTCTTTCATTGGTCCTCCACTAACCAAAAATATGTCATTTGTATTTGCTTATAAGCTAACATGTTACTGGATGTTGTGATAGCTGCTTCGAGAACCATACAAAACTATCTCTGACATATATCTGAACTTGCAGATGATTGAAAGTAGCGCACATGGTGATGAATACGATGGAGTCATATTTTCTCAACTTGTATGCACGACTTATTTAAGTTTCCCTAGTACACACGTTCATTTTTATTGTATATCTTTCATTCAATCACTTTTATTTTTTTAGAACTTAATTGATCTAGCTGGATCAGAGAGCTCAAAAACTGAAACAACTGGACTTAGGAGGAAGGAAGGATCATACATAAACAAAAGTCTTCTAACCCTTGGAACGGTAAGTGGTTATGGATTCCTTCAACAAAACTGACGGGATTTTTTAAAGTATAGCATTTAACTCAGATTTGGTAAACGAGTACTCACTTGTCATGACAGAATATCATTATCCACTTGAAATGTGTATATTACATATCATGTTAACTCGTGATGCCATGTGGTGTAATCAGTGCAAACTTTCTCTTGAGCTCATTCACCATCATGAATTCATAAAACTATTCAATGGCCAAATGCTTCCGGCTCTTTTCAACTTCTGTTATTAGATTTAATGTTCATGACATGGATATCCACTCATACGATGATTTTATTGGATACTGTATCTGAACTGGACGTGCAGGTAATCGGAAAGCTTAGCGAGGGAAGGGCATCTCATATTCCCTACAGAGATTCCAAGCTTACCCGGATTTTACAATCTTCATTGAGTGGCCATGGACATGTTTCAGTAAGCATTAAGAAACTGGATCTTTTGGTTGCATAGACGGTTCTGATCACTTTTTTTTCCTTACCTCTTGATTGTGCGGTCAAAATCAAGTTTACATGATTTTCAGAGTTAATGAATTGTGTGAAAATGTTAATGACATTCAACTTCTATTCTTCTCCTTTCAGCTTATCTGCACCATAACCCCGGCATCTAGTAATATGGAGGAGACTCACAATACATTAAAATTTGCAAGTAGGGCGAAACGTATTGAAATCTATGCCTCTCGGAACAAGGTTTGCTATGACAACAATATTTGATTTGATTTGCAGTACACTCGGAACGAAATGTTAATCTCACAGTCACATGCTTCTGAAACATGCATCTTGCAGATTATTGATGAAAAATCTTTGATTAAGAAGTACCAAAAAGAAATATCAGCTCTTAAATTAGAGCTTGATCAATTGCGGAGGGGGATGCTTGTAGGTGTCAATCCAGAAGAGATAATGACCCTAAAACAAAAGGTGCTATTTTCTGTTTTTTCTCTATCACAGGTTGCTTTGATTTATGATGCAAGATTGGATCCCATCTGGTGAGCTGTAGTATGTGTATTATTCTCTAAAATTATCCTCTGCTATTTGTATTGTAGTTAGAAGAAGGACAAGTGAAGATGCAATCACGCTTAGAAGAAGAGGAAGAAGCAAAGGCTGCTCTTATGAGTAGAATTCAGAGGCTAACAAAGCTAATACTTGTTTCTTCAAAAAATACAATTCCTGGGTTGACCGATGTATCAGCTCATCAAGGGAGTCTTTCTGCTAACGATAACGATGTAGGTGATCGTTCTCAGTTTCTTTTCCCATATAAGAAATGATTTCACAATGGCATTTAACCTTCAGCAATTACATACATGTCTTCTAGCTTATCATCTAAAAAATAGCGTGTCGAGTGAGATATCGACTTTACAGTATGAAATGAAGTGCTTAGTCTTTTGGTTGGTCAACTATCTGTGTTGGCGTGGAGTTTGCTTTATGTAAATTGTTCTTCAAGTCTTTCTGCTTTATTGCATTCTGATCTATGACTATGAGCCTTGAGCTTGAGGATCCTTTTTGTTGATGCTATTTATTTCAGAATGGTACTCTGCTCTTGGACAGTGATATTCAAAATGAGTTGATTTCCAGCAATTTATCAGCAGCGGGTAGCACTATTACTGATGCAACTCAAACGGGAGAAGTCATTAGTGGTTCTGCCAGAGGTGCAAAGCTGCTAACAGTATGTTTCTCATCAATCTTTAGTTTTTTTTTGCACAGACATCAATCTTTAGTTTTATCTGTGGGTTTTTTGATGGCTAGCTTTTCAGTCCTGGTTATACGTCATTGTTAGGATTTATCTCTTAATATGACACTTTAGACATGTGATAAATTATGTAGAGATATGTTGTTTTAATGCAATAGAAAGGAAACTAAGAATTTACTTTTTGGGGAGCCATAATTATTTTCCTATTTCCAGATTCATCGCAAATTTATGTCCTCTTTTTATTTGTCCAAGCTATAGAAGTAAAAACCTTATATTGATTTTTGTTTTAATTATATTTAATTTCACTACAGGGTGGACTCTCGATAGATGAGATGGACCTTCTAGTGGAGAGAGTGAAGATGCTTGCAGGAGAGATCGCATTCAGTACAAGTACCATGAAGCGTTTAGTGGAGCAGTCTGCTAATGATCCCGAGAGCTCGAAAACCCAAGTAAAGCTACATTCTTTATACACACACATATACATACATGCTTAGCATGACCAATTTAAAATAGCAGTTGTGGAAATGACTTGTTCACTTGATCTATATGCTGGCATGTGAGTGGAAGAATAGCAATCCTCTTAGAGTTAGAGCGGTTTAATACTAATTCTTGTCCTGGAAATTGAAGAATTCGAAAGAGAAAAGCAATTGAATCAATGCATATTTAAATGTTCTCTCCAAAACATGTCTGCTATCTTCATGCAAATAACATTGAAATTACATTTTGGACTTTTTAACTTCAACCATCAACTGTAGTACCTAGCCTACCTAAGCATGGTCTTCATCTACGTTAATTCAACACATATCTTAACCACAAATCCATCCAGAGTATAAAAATCAATTATCACAAAGTGTGTACTTTGATTCTTGCAATGATGCAACATATCAATGTTGTAGACAACTTATAAATACATGCTGATACCCCAGATAGATCAATTGGAACGTGACATTGAAGAAAAAAGAATGCAAATGAGGGCCTTGGAGAAACAGATTGTCGAAAGCAATGAAGCTTCAATTTCTAATACATCGTTGGCTGATATGCAGCAGGTGCATTCTTCCTCCCCCCCTCTTCGATTTTTCTTTCTATTGTTGTTCTTTTCTATATTCTCTACTTACCTTTACATCATCAGATTTATTAACATTTGCTTCTTTTCCCCCCTCTTAAACAGACAATGATGAAATTAATGACGCAATGTGATGAGAAGGGTTTCGAGCTAGAGGTTAGTATGCTTTTGAGATACCCTTGATCTTTTTGTTGAAATGGTAATTATAATAACCTTCTCAACATAACCAAAAGTAATTACAAGTTTAATTCTAGTTGTGTTACATGGTTTTGACATTTCATGTCAACTTATGATGGTAATAAATGACTACTTTCCTCGATCATCGTCTATGATTGCAGATTGTAACGGCAGACAACCGCATCCTCCAGGAAGAATGGCAGAAAAAGGTATTTGGATGGATAATCCAAAGCTGCATTATTATTAAATAATGTCTATTTCTTTAATGGCATTTGGTCGAAGACATTTTTATCACACCTTTACTTATGATAAAACTTCTATTCATTTTCTATTTCTATACACGTCAATACTGCAGTGTACGCTTTGATTTAGAAATAAAAGTTTACGCCCAAATGTTATGCCATCCACATCTGTTCTTCTTTTTTGGGTTTTCTAGCAAGATATACAGTTCAACTAGTATGTGCAACCTTGCATTTCACCTTGGTTGACAGTTCATTTTACACTTTGTTCTACTGCAGTGTGCAGAAAATAAAGAACTGCAAGAGAGAGTCATGCTGCTTGAACAACAACTGGCCATGGCTGATAATGAGAAGTCCTCGACCTCTTTAGAACAGCATGGATCCAAAGAATACATTGATGAGCTCAGGACAAAAATTAAGATTCAGGTGATGGCTATAAACCTGGGGATTGTTGTGTGCTTGTGTGGGTCTGCTTACTGGTGTTGTTCTGTTCCTTAGAAGTTTTTTGTCAATAGTAATCGTTTTCTGCTTAGTAAATGGATAATTTTTATTCGGGATATTTGGTACACTACACAAGAAGCCCATAGTGTGCCAGCTTAGTGTCTTTCGAATGTGTTATGAACCCAACAATTGCACAAGGAGAAGGAAAGAGAATTGAAATGCAAATAGTTGAATGACTTGAATTGGACAATCAAGAGTCTCACGTGGTAAGTGAGGGTAGCGACTCTTACCGGTAAGCGCTTACCGGATGAACTGTTGCATACGATGCTGTCTTAATAGACTAAAATTTTACCCGGTGAGTTAAGTTAAAATGTCGATTCTTACCGATAAGCACTTACTAGGGTTAAGTGTTGGTAAAAATGACCCCTTTACTGGTTCCCTCTTGGCAGTCGGTTGTTTTGATGGGTGGGTGCGTAACAAAATACTCACTGCAGAATAAAATAGCCTTCATGTAAAGATTTGAGAATTTTGCATTCTGTTGGATTACGAATTTGGTAATATTTGGTATTTGATCATATAATGCTGAAGCGTCTGTTGCATTTTGTGTTAACAGGTTTTAGACTTTCAGTTTCTGTAGCATTTTGTGATAATAGGTTTAAGACTTTCAGTTTCTGTTGTAATATGATGCCAATATTTGAATTTCTTCTTGCACTTTTTCCTGCTTTCTGTTCCTTTTCTAGCCTAGTATATTTTTTATAGTTCCAAACCATGGTTTCTAATTTAAAAGATGGAAGTGGTAAATATGGTTTTGCTGACTTGATCTTTGGTTGCTTCTTTTTTCTTTTGTTCAGGAGGTAGAAAATGAAAAACTAAAGCTGGAGCATGTTCAAATTCTAGAGGAGAACAGTGGATTATGTGTGCAGAATCAGAAACTGGCTGAAGAAGCCTCATACGCAAAGGAATTAGCATCTGCTGCTGCTATCGAACTCAAGAATTTGGCTGGTGAAGTCACTAAACTTTCACTAGAAAATGCAAAACTCGAGAAAGAGTTGATGGCTGCTTGTGAGTCGGCTAACACAAAACCCGGAAACGGTGGTAGCCGCAAGTATGATGCCGTAAAACCCGGCCGGAAAGGACGGTCTGGTCGAGTGAAGGATGTGTACGATGAGTTCGACTCTTGGAACCTTGACCCAGAAGACTTAAGAATGGAGTTGCAGGCAAGAAAGCAACGGGAGGCAAGGCTTGAGGCTGCCTTATCTGAGAAGGAAGTTATAGAGGAGGAATACAGGAAAAAGGCCGAGGAGGCAAAGAAAAAGGAAGCAGCTCTGGAAAATGATCTGGCAAACATGTGGGTTCTTGTTGCTCAGCTGAAGAAAGAAGCAAAAGGAGCAGTTCCTGAATCACACAGTAACGGAAGACATGTAGAGAGACCCGAAACTGTGAGTTTCCCCAAAGTAGAAAGCGTTGATCATAGCAATTCAGTTATTAAAGAGAGGCAAGTTTCGGATGTTTCGCAAACAGCTCATGTTGTGACGAAGGAAGAACCCCTTGTTGCTCGTTTGAAGGTAGTTACTTTTGTTCTTAAGAATGCTTAGCGAGATAAGTGTGAAAGAATTGTGTAAGGTTTTAGGGTTTTAATTTGACATGGGTAGTTTAGTAAATTACCAATCTTGTCCTGCCTTCATGATTTTAGTTTCACCTATAACCGATTTTGGTGGAACAAAAATTGCATTTTGTCCCCACTCAATCCCATTCTGTCTAAGGGGCTGTATGGTTGGTTTCCATTGGGGCTGTTTGGTTGGTTTTCCATTAAGTTCTTTATGAGTAAAGTTGTCTGTGTGGATTAATCTGTCTTTATAGATTCGAAAGGTTTTTGTTTGGGAAGGTTTTTTTATAGATGGAAGGTGCATGTTTTTTTTTTCTTAATATTTAATTTGGAAACATTTTTGGACAAAACTTTGCTTTTTGCATAAAGCTCTCTCCTAAAAGCTTACTGAAAAGCCACTTTCTATATCATTAAGCCACCACCAAACTTCATGTATAGCCGATTGAATAAGCTATGATTCCTATTAAGCTCATTAAGCTGCTAACAAACAGGCTTTAAGTAAGATAACAAGTTTTGGTTTTGTTCTGTCCTGCATGCCAAGCACATTCTACTAATTGATCTTACCATTTTGGTCATGTTCACATGGTTTCATTAGTTGCTGCTTTATAGCTTTTCACGGTTCATAATTAACATGTGCTCAGGCTCGAATGCAAGAGATGAAGGAGAAGGAGGCGACTTACATTGGAAATGGAGATGCAAATTCTCATGTATGTAAAATATGCTTCGAGTCACCAACAACAACAATGCTTCTTCCTTGCCGGCATTTTAGTTGTAAGTTGCTTCAAATCTTCTTGCTATTTCAATAGTTGCTCCTTTTTGCTATGCTTAATGTGCATTGATGGTATTAAACATTTATACTTTTTTGCAGTGTGTAAATCTTGTTCGCTTGCCTGCTCTGAATGTCCAATTTGCCGGACCAAGATAGCAGACAGAATTTTTGCTTTCACTTCTTGATATTTGCTCTTTACCTCCCTCAAAACGAAGGTACACCATTTTTTTGTTTATTTCTGATAATGACAAAAGTACCAATCAGTTCAATTTTTGATCACATTTTGAGCCATGTGTTGCAGCTATGAGTTAATGTATTTAGAAGTTTACTCCATCCGTTCGAATATAGATCTCCACATGAGAAAAACACACTTTTAGAAATTTGTAATTTTTACACTTTTTAATTAACTAAATGATTGTTCTATCCTTAACAATAGAGAATATAATGAATTTCTCCATCTCTTAATTAAGCATAGAATTAAAAAAATAGGCATTTACTTTAAGGGTTGGGTTCGTGAGAAGTGGTTATCAACTGTTGGATGCACGTTACGATGAGACGCATTGAGATAAGATGCACTGGATCAGTTCCGTGAGATAACCACTTCTTACACTTCTCAAGCTTGTCAGGTTAACTCAACTTTTCACACAATCCTTTGCCTTTACGTTAAAAAGGGTACACTTATTTTAGGACAAACTAAAGTAGAAACATGGATGCTTATTTTTTTAATTATACTTTAGAAACAGAAGTAGAGTCATATCAGTGGAAGGTGTTTTCTGTGGGTATCATAGTTGGGTAGTTAATAGCTTAATATCGCAACATATATCGCGGTTTCATTAAGAGCATAGAACCAATCAAATCCAACCTGTAGTAATGAACAAATTCACTGTTTCAAATTGCAATGTGGACTTGGGCTGTGTTTGGCAAAAATAAGCTAGCTTATAAGCTAGGACATGCTTGGATGGACCATATTGAAACGTTAGTTGGAGTAGGTTTCAGTAGCTTTTTGTAGCCTTTTCTAATTATACCCTTATTAATATTAATTATTATACCCNTTTTGGTCATTTTACATACTCATAAGCTAGTTTTTGCCAAACATAATTTATTCATAAGCTAGCTTATCAGCTATCAGCTACCAGCTTGCTTATCAACTAGTTTGCATAGTGCTGTAGAAGATTTGGGGCGACTAATATTGAACGAGGTGTGTGTTTTGTGGCGTGCAGGAGTATTTTTTTCATGAAGGATGATTCATCTAGTGGTTATTTTCTGGTGTCATTCCTTGATCAATCTGTATGTAAAAACTGTGGAAAAGGTATAGTCCCATTTTGTGTATGTATTTTGATTTGGAATTTGGTTAAAATAAAAACCTTGGAACTACTGCTAATAGAAAACGATAGATTGAAAAGAGGGCAGACAGATCACAGGTTCTGCCTTCTGTTCATCAGTTAATGGTACAAATCAAGTATCTCGGTTTTCTTGTTTACCTGTGTGTTTGTTTTCTTAACGCTGGCTAAAAGCAAGTGGATTTTTTCAATGACAAAAATTAAAATACCTAACCAAGACTACATATAACTTACGCTTAACAACATCCAACTTTTGAATATAAAAAGCACAATGCTGGAAAGAGAAAGACGAAATTCACCTTAGCTTAAACACACCCTCTTCAACTAAAATTGCACCAACTGAAAAAATCTAATTTATAGGTGTATGCGGATTACGGGTTTTGACATTTTTACAACCCAACCTTACCCATTCAAAAGTACAACCCAAACCTACTTAACCCTTGTGGGTTAGGATGGATTGGGTTGGCGCTTTACAAGGTTAGTAATATATATGAAGTTAACAATTGAAATACGATAAATAATACTAAAAACATGCCCAATGAAGTTTTAGTTATTACAACCATTCAACTATGTATTAAAATTCTTTAGCCTTAGCATTAAATTCAAAAGTTTGAATGAGTATTTGATTCAAATCATCAATCAAGTACGGCCCTGTTGGACCTAAGGATGTAAATGATGCGAGTCGAGCTCGAGTATCCGTACATTCGACTCCAACTTGATAGTCATTTTTCAAGCTTGAAAAATCGTTAGTAGTTAAAAATTAAACTCGAACTTGATTGCAGCGTTCTTTAACTCAAACTCGTTTGAAACTTGAGTATCTAGTATCTCACCACATCTTTTTATTTTTATTGGTAGGTTTATTTGTAAAATTTTACATTAAATTTTACAAATTATGTCACAAAACTAATTATATATATATATATATATAGAGAGAGAGAGAGAGAGGGAGGTTCAAACGAGAATGACATCTTT